>SRQG01000360.1:0-28719 GCA_018360325.1 Claviceps aff. humidiphila group G2b | reverse complement strand
ACGCGTCGAAATGGTCGAAGAGAACCACGTTCTAGGGGTTGGCGAGAGATGACGGGTTGGTATGAGTTAATGCAAATGATTCATGTTGAAGAAGATGACACAATGCAGTGCGAAGTTTCAGGAATCTGCCTCAGAGATTCCTCCCGGGCTCATAACTGTGGCAAAGACGATGCTCAGGAAGATGGTTGATCTATTCTGTCTCTACGGAATAGATCATCCCTTTTATATGCAGATATAAAAGGAGCTAAGCGACCGGTCTATCTAGAGGGAGAGAGCTCATTCTTCCTATAGCATCGGCAAATGAAGCGGCTAGTCGGCTAACGAAGACGTTCAATAAAAGGAGAGGGGGATGTGACATCGTGATGTCTCGTCCTCAGGCTCACAGTTATTGAACGTAAAATCTGCTGACTAACGCACGACCAATGCATGTGCATAAGTGGCACTCACACTGTGGGGCATACCACCTAACGGGCGACAAATGTGGACCGTACCTGGCGTGACCAGTAAGGTGTGACACCACACGCTCAACGCCCTTTGATTGAAGCCATTGCTATTCACGCCTCGCACCAAGGTCGCGTCTTGATTGCCATTTCAGTAGGCAAATTTGCCATTTAGATCGCGATGACGAGAATAATTTCCCGAGTCTGGTATGGGATGGGATCAAAAGATGGCTCACTCACCAAGATTGGAGCATATCGCCTCAAGGGCGAGGGCTCCTGCCCAAGCTCACGAAACATGCCACGCTTTACATATTGATGAAATAAGAAGCTTCTGACACAATCGAAGAACCAAGAAATATCCACGTCTCATGTTTCCATCAAGACAATCGCGGACGGCACCTCAAGGCAAGTGGCGTCATGCGTCGCAGAGCCGCGCAGGCTGCAGCGCCTACATTCAAGCAGAACAGCATACCCGAAAAGGGCTCCAGATCGCACTTAGGTATCGTGACATACCGCTCATTGCGTTCTGTGCGTTCTAATTAGGACGGGTGCGCCAGATCGCGTAATGTCTTTCGGAGGTGGCGTTTCGATGACAACGCTCACCGACACGGCCTCCATGAAGCTGTTTTCCTCCTCTTCCTCTGCTCTTCGACGAGCCGCTAGGCGCTAGGTACATCTCACTCGGCCTGTGAAAAGTCGTGTTCAGTAGATTGCCGGACGCTCTCGATCTCCTCGACTAAATACTGCAGGATTTCCCTCATATCCTCCGTGTCGCCTCCTCGGTCGATGCGGCGCCGCACGTCGACGAGCCGTTTGTGATCAACATGTCTCTGAAAGTCAGCGAAGATCCAATAGCCGATCAGGCAGATTGTGAGGAGAGAATCCGGTTCCTTGGCATAGATCACCATAGCGTCAAGACAGGCCAGTCCCAACTTCCAGTCTGGAATATCGAAGATACTTGTCAGATCAAGTCCTGCACGGACGAGCCAGAATAGACGACGTTTCTTCTCCTCGTTCTAGGGCCCGGTGAGAATATCTGGTGGCGGATGCACAAGGGGATGAATGTCCGGTGAGCCCCGTAGGCAGCAGCCGTGTGATAAGTTGTTTAGAGTAAGCGGAATCTGGCGGGCTCGCTCGTAGTCGGCCTCGAAGCAAGATCGAGCATCAAACTTCCACGTTTTCTCTTCATGCTCACGGATATGCTGCAGGTATCGGTCGAGAGCATCAACGTTCTTCTCATAAAAAAGATTTAGTGCGGCCGGTCCTCCGTGTTCGTAGTGTCGGTAGCGTCTGCCTCGACCATATTTGTCTGCCCACATCTGCTGGGCTTCAAGGATGAAGTCAATGTCCACCCAGGGCAATGATAGTAAATCGGACTTGGGGGTATGTCAGAGGATGGTCGTGGTTCTTGCGCCGGGACATTCTCCATAAGATTAACTTTACCTGAAGAGAGGAGTCGCCCTCAGGCATGCGCTTCTTCATGAACTTCAATTTATACAACTCTTTAAGTGTAACACCGAAGAGCTGATCCCAAGTATCATGGAATCCTACCATGAACAACCGAAGAAGCGTAATTTTTGCGGAAAGTTTGGCCCCTAACAAAGAATTCGAACGAGGAAGAGCGAAGTTCGTTGAGTACAAAAAAATGCTCTCGAGCAGTTCTAGTGGTAGATTTTGCAGCGAGGGCCGCAGACGGGAGCAGCATTTTTCGTGCACCGATGACATGGTTTGTGTTGTTCTCGTCGTCTGCTCGGGCATTTCGGCATCTTGGATGCATGGAACTGATTCGGACATGATCAGTTCGAGGCGAATGCGGAACAAAGGTAAGTTTTGTTTCGTGTCCGGCGAGAGTTGATGCTTCACTGAACCCGCAGGTGTCGGACGCAGGCCCCACCGGGTGTACCTACAGCCTCACAGCCTACAGGTACACCGTACACTTGCCACTTGGCAACGGGCCGTTGACTTCCGAGGTACGGAGTAGGTACATTCTCTACCTCCTATGAAATTGAAGTGTCATCTACTTTCGTAGTGAGCGGTACGGAGTATGTTCGCGCCTGTCTTGAATGAAGTCGATGTCCATTCAGGGCATCAACAGTAAATTTGACTTGAGGAAATGTCAGAAGATGGACAAGGAAGCAAGCGGCCGTAGCTCTTGCGCACGCCGCAACGGGATGTCCCATCAGATGAGATAGACTTTACCGGGAGAGAGACATCGCCCTTGGGCCATTTCGTTATGTCTGAGCACCTAAGCCGACCTGATGTATTGAATTGCCAAAATATCGTTCCCAAGTACATATCATGAGACCCTATCATGAACAACCGAAGGCGCGTACGCAGTTCTTCTAGAAAGTTTGGCCTCTCACGAAGCGGGGGACTCGAGCAAGGAATAGCCAGATTCGTCGAGTACAGAGAAATTTCTCGAGTAGTTCTAGCGGCATATTTGCAGCGAGGGCCGACGGCGGGGAGCTTCTAGCGTGTACCGATACCACGGACTGTTTTACTTGTGATTCCGAGTGGCGGAACGTTTGTCACAGAGGCGAAGGCTGAAGCACACTTGCACCTCAGAGCACAGGGTCAACATCGAGACTCGAGTGAGATGTGAGGGCGCAGGAGCAGTATTGCAAGAGCTTCGCCGCGGGGCTTATGTACAGAAGCGACGGCGGACGGTCGCACAACGTGAGTCAAAAGTGAAAGCGTACAAGCGAGAAGCGAAGGATCAGGACGGAGGGAATCACCAGTCTCCAGAATCCAAGGGGCGTAGGCTCCCAGAAGTTAGAACAGTGGACTCGTCCTTAGCCAGGCTGCCACAGTTGACATCAATGCATGTCCTACGAATCTGGATGAGCCGCCGCAGAAGGGCCAGGGTCCGGGAAGAATCACAAAAGCACCCCCCACGCGATAGGAATGCCTAGAAGAATAGTTGTGCAGTTCAAGAGGACGCTGGCAGCATGACATACAGCAGTGAGTCCAGTGACCACTCAAGGGACACCCCTTTACAGAATTATACACCACAAGAAGCACCCTGAGCCAGATAATCATAACCTCGTTAATTAAGTATAAAGCAAGAACGCCATTGAAACTATGCAGATACCCAATGTATACCCTGAAGTGTTCCTCCTCATCTTCCAACCTCAGTTCCTCAACATCAACCCCTTATCCTGACTCTTGGACACCCTCCTCATGCTCCTCTCCGCGGCCCATAGCTCTATACATCCCCCTTCCAACCCGACCCAACCCTTCCTCATGATGCACTCTGTACAACATATCAAGACATGATAGAACACAGCTTTCCCCATGACCACATACCTGACTGAACCGTATCTCAATCCTCCCTCCACCACACCATGCAGCCATATCCAAAATCCATATTGTCCCTCTGTCACACACTCCCCTCGAGGCTCAACCTCATACACAACCCTCTCCGCAAAACAGCCCAAATTCAAGTCCATCCAAAAAGAACACGCCTAGAGGCCATCACCCACCACGATAAAAAACCCCCCACCAGCAGCGCACATTATCAATCCACCGTCGCAAAAAACGAAGCCGTCTCCTCAAGTTCCCCATCTCCATTACAAAAATCCCACCCCACAATAACAGGTGCTTGGCTACAGCACACAATCTTGCGAGCATCAAATTGCAGCTTAAACACCCGCGCGGGGGGATTCTCCGACACAATATGCGGATGATGCGATGTGATGGGCGCCGCTGCTGCTCCCGCTCCCGCTCCTGCCCCTATAAGCGGGAACAGAGCAGGCTGGGCAGATGCCGGCGCTGGACCTGGGAGAGGGACAGAGAGAGACGCCGGGGCCGGGGCCGGGGCCGAAAAGGATGTTTGGTGGTGTTGGTGGTGGGGGTTTGTGTTTGATGTCGTCATGTAGGCGGAGGGTCCTGCGGGGGCTGATGAGGTAGATGGCCCAGCGAGGCTTGAGAGTGGTAATGAAGCTTCTCCGGGGGTGTGTCCGAGAGGTCTATGTCCAAGGGGGTTGTTTGAGGGTTGGGAGGAGGGAGAGGCGGTTTCGCTGAGGACGGCGGATAATGAGGCTGGTGTGCGGGATTGTGAGGCTTGTGCTTGTGATTGTGCTTGTCCTGCTTGGGAGGAGACTAGCGATGCGATGACGACTTGGCGAAGCTCGGCGCGCTCGACGGGCGATTCCTTCATTTCGATGGCTGATTGTAGATAACCGTGATGGCTGAGGAGGACTGGGAAGGACGCGAGGGCGCGTTCGAGAGTCTGGGGTCCGGCTTGCACGACCCGGTCGATGAGATTGGTCCATGTTGCTACGGATGCTGAACTTCTTCCATCGGGATCGGCAACGATTGGCCCGACAGGAATGGTAGTTTCGAGGGGATGGTCCCGAGATTGTGATGAGCTTGCAATAGGTTGTGTTCCAGGGAGGTGCCGAGGTAGACTGGCTTGAGATTGTCCGGGGAATAGCTGCGGCATAAATTGCTGCGTTTGCGGATGTGCTTGCGGATGCGGTGCTGAGGGCGCTGTGTTTCTTTGAGCTGCCGCTGCGGCTTCCTCCTGACGCAGATGATGGGCTGGCTTCCAGACACCCTCCTTGTCCCGTCTCCAGATGATGATGCTCTGATCGTAGGAACCAGAGACGATGCGGCCATATTTTCGACCGCCTCCACCGCCTGGCGGCACCTTGGCGCCGAATGCCTGCACGTCAACTGGTCTGGAGCTCCCAGCATTCGCTCGTCTCAGACGCCGATTCCTTCTCTCGCCGTCGTGAGATACTTCACCAGCCTCAACGGCCTTGAAATACTCCGTGTCCACGGCCTTGGCATCCGCTTCATCTTCCAGCCTGCTGCAAGGCAGATCCCCAAAACCAGCTTGCACAGTTCTCACTAGATGGGCGTGTCCACGGAGCTGCGCAACCTTCAAGCCCGTTGGCGCGTCAAAGATGCACACCTCGTAGTCGCTGCTCCCGCTCACAATCCGTCGTCCGTCAAACTCTACACATGCAATACCTTTGTCGTGGGCAGGTATCGTCTGCGTGCAAACCTGGTCGGGCCAATCCCAGACTTTGATATGCCGATCTCCCGATACAGACACAATCGTTCGACCCAACACCTGAATTGCGTTTACAGCAGCCCCATGTCCCTCGAGCCGCCCGATCATGCTGTACGGTTCCTTAACAGGCAGCTCGAGTGCCAGATCCGGCTCATAGCCATAACGTTTGACCGTCTTCGCGGCAGGATCAAACGCCCTATCGCCCATGTTGTAGCCGAGCTCGCCGAACCGAAGAGGCCGCCGATTAAAAATCTTGATGGTCTTGTCTTTCGAAGACGTGACAAGGATCCGTTTGTCAAAGCGCACATTGAGAACGGACTCGCGATGTGCATTGGTGATGGACTGGACGAGTTCCCCAGTTGAGAATTTCCATACAAAGACGTTGGAATCACTGCTTCCTGATACAATGAGGTCTTCTTCTGGGCTCGCGTCAAATTGCAGACACAACACGGAGCCGCTGTGGCCGACCAGAGGCGGGCGCGCCAAGCGTTGAGTACGAATGTTCCAAATGCGCATCGACTGATCCCTACTCCCACTCACTAGATAATGAGCATCGAATTGCAATGTGTAGACGCATTCCTGGTGGCCTTCTTCGGGGTAGTTCGGATGTGGGAGCTGGAAGGTTGTGTATTTGCCTAGCTCCCAATTCGATTCCAGTCGACGTCGCATGTTGTAGAGGTATTTCCAGTTTATGCGGTATTGTGTATTGTTCACGTCCCAGGCCCACAGAGTTGATTTCACGGTGTGGTTCGAGCTGGTGGTCGGTAGTGATGGAGGCCAGGAAGGCTCTGGTGTGCCGCCGGGCTCCTTGCGCTTGACGCGCACCACGTCAGGTGAAGCGAAGCTTCTATCTACACTCTTGCCTTTTGCAGCGGAGGAATTCGACATGAAGCGCATATCCATGGTGAGATCATTGCCGAGAGAGCGCGCGAGGGCCGCGTGGCGGGATGACGGCCTGGGGCTGGCAAAGAGGCTGCCCATACCCAGAACCGCGCTGTCCTGCGGGCTGCTCTGCCGTCCAACGTCTGTCATTTGTACATCTTCATCGTCGGCCTTTGTAGCGTTTATTCTAGTACCTTGACCATCACACGTCGCCGTCCTATCCGACCGTCCTATCGAACGTCTCAACCCCGCGTTGATCTGGGCTTCGGCCAAGTCGATTTCACTTGCGATGGCTTTCCATCCCTCAAGGTAATATAGTCTCTCCCATAGTTTCCGATCCAGCGCCAGCTCGTACCATTGCCTACATGTCCGGGCTACACAGACTAAAGACACAGGGTCCAAGTAGCCAAGGACCTTGAGGCAGATTTCGGCAGGTAGGTACTGAACGAAGTCGATATACAGTCGAGGGTTAAGGCGTTGTACTATCTCGGCAATGACGGACGTGGGCAGGTTGTCGAGAAGCGTCAGGGTTAATTCTGGATGGTACCACAAAAACAAGTCAGTGACGATGTTGTCATGGGACACTTTGCAGTGCTTGTTGCTAGACTCGGAGCCCCCGATTTGCGCTCACCCTTCTTGACAGACAACGGCAAAGCCAGAGCATTACTCGCCAACCACAGCTGCAAATCGGCGGGCGATCGCAAGGCTGCCAAACTGATCCCTAAGCTCTGATGCACCGGAGGATTTAACGGATCCTCCGAGTAGCCCTCGTCCGGCTCGTGAATCGGAGTAAATGTATCCATGACGAGGCGTTGGCCGGCTTTTGTCATGGAGGAGGAGTACGTCGAATCCAATCAAGTCGCAGCAACAAGTCACAGGGTTAAAGCCTTGGGGGAAGACGAAGGAAACAAAGGGTCCAGCGCATGCAGCAAGGCAGCAGAAGGATCTGGTCGCTCGAATACTGTTTGGGGAAGAATGCCGTTGGACGATGATGGCGATGCTCCCGGTAGATAGGTCGGTACTGTAGTTCTGCTACAAGCTCGGATCGAAGTTTCGCGGGGCAGACAAGCTTCAGCCTCGCCCAACTCACGGCAAAGACGAATGGTCACTGCAGATGCTCACGCCACAAGCACATGTAGTCCTAGGTAGGCCTATCGGCTATCAACCGAGCATCGATGCGAACGAAGCGACAACACTGGTGGGTCGAACTCCTCAACAGAGGCGCGCTTGGTGCTGATATTGCATTCGATGGGGTCAATTGGCGTTGTGATGTTTATCGTTCTGGAAAGGCTAATTGGGTATGATGGGCGAAGCCGGGCGCAAGTTGCACCACCAAAGCGGACTTTGCCGCTCGACTCGTTGCGCGCGTATCTACATTAGGTACGTACCTTGGTGTGGGAGAGAGGGCCGCGCGGATGTTGCTGGGCCCGGGACTTGAACACCATCACAAGCGGGCAAGCCGCGTTCAAGAAGACTATACGTAGTTCGCAACGGCGGCAAACTTGTCTTGGCAAAAAGAACGAAAGATGCCTGCCTTTTACATACTTGATCCAGCTAGACCAGCGCTGATGCTTTTTCTTTATTATTTCCCAGCCTCGAGTCTAGGTGTTGCGAGTCAACCCAGAGAAAGACTCTTGGCGGGCGACGGCCAGCCCGTTTATGCAAGTTCCCCCATGGGAAGCGCAGCAACAAATGAAGGGGTGCTTGGCAAGTCGAACTGGGCGCATACCTCCGTTGGTTCTTGGGCTTCGATTGACGCGGGCCAACCTGCAGGACTCCGAAAACCACTAGAATTAACTTGCCGCCACATCCAGTCCACACACTCTGAATCTTTGATCTTCCCCATCTATAGGCACAGTCCATCAAAAGCAACAAGCAAAATAAAGATCGCCAGCGAACAAACACACCATGTAAACAGTTCATAGTAAAACAGAGAAGAGACCACAGCCATGAATGACCAGAATATGCCGGGCCGGCCTTCGCATCTCTCCTGGCGGCCTCGTACGTATAGCGCAGGCTCTCGTGTTAAAAGCACCGCGTGGTCCTTCCGGCGCGTGTTCTTGGTCCTTGGCAATCAGACCAAACTCGGGAAACACCTTGCGATGTCGCAGACGCACACGGCATCTCAGGTGCAGTAGGTACGCCCAACCGCCATGTAGCATGCCGATTCTTCACCGTCAGGGATGGGACACGGAGATGCCGGCGGGTGGCCGCCTCGGGGGCCTCACATTGGCCATATCGTTATGTACATAATACCAAGTGCTGACTTGCGCCGCGACAGGACAAGGCTTCGGGATGGTCCGATTCGTAGTCCGGGGTTTGCCTTTTTTTTTCTGTGCGCCTGAATCGAGGTGGCAGTCATGGCTGCCTCTTCTCTAGGAGTCAAGGTATGTACTCCATGAGTCTGCGCCTCTTGATGGTTGGGCATCGGAAGTTCACCGTCGTCAATGCTTACCCAATTGCCCACCTGAAGATACCTAATGGATCGTCGGATAATATGTGTTGTACAATTGGATACACATGTGCCTGAGAGCCATTCCCTATTCTACAAAGATTCACGATACGTTGGACGGTTGCGTCGCACATGCATTTTGGGCAAGGCGGGATGAATGGAATGACGTAACGGGAAGATATGTACACGAGTCATGCATGAATTTCATGCAAAACCGTACGCTTGAAGCGAGATCCCCGTAGAGGTACCTATCAAGATCTAGCAGTAGTACGGAGTAGATGCGCAACCGGCTGGGTGCATTGATGCCTATGTAGGTACCAGACAATTTCAACTACATGTATGTATGTACATAGGTATTTTCATACATGCATCGGTACTCCGTCAGTATGACAGCTCCGGGAATCGGGATACAATCAGATCTCGCTTGATTCATGGCCCGCTTACGATCTGGTCAATGTCGCGGCCAAAGTCCACACCGGGGGCCAAATCTCCCGCGTCTGACTTTGGAGTCGTATATCCATGTTCACGTGCGGCACTAGAACGGCTGGGTGCAATGGAACGTGTCAAAATAACTCAAGTTATGTATGTTACTGGTTCGTGATCTTTCTCTACCCCGTTCTTCGCAAATGCGTAAGAAGCGCCAGCGATCCATCAACCTTTCGCGTCCCACCAGTCGGAATCTGAAGCGGGGCATGTGAGGGGCGGTTTGGTGGTCACTTCGGCACTGTGCTAGTCGAATATCTCCGCCGCAACTTGCAAGCCTTCGGGCAAGTTAGTGGTGGTCCAGAGTTGGAGAAATTCTTCGAAGTACTTGGCACGAAGGAGGCTGACGAGAAAGCATTGCCCTTTTTATTTTGTTTTCAAAGCTTGGTGCGCAGGAAGTTTGACTTGTCCGCGCATTGGCATGAAATCATGGTGCTGATGCTTTACACATTGGGCAGATCCGTGAATACGCATGACAGATCCGGTGCGACTCGGAAAACCACATGCTACCTACTCTCCATCTGGCCCTCTTACAAGTTACAACCACATCGTGTTTGGTGAGCCCATAGCCTTATCGAGATCGACCGCCCGCTTTGACTTTGACTGAGTCCGGCGCATCGTGTCTCGGTACTTCTGTACCCAGCTTCCATGTGAAAATCGCTAGAAACGGCGAAACGGCGAAACGGCGAAACGTATGTGAACATGTATGGTAATCATCTAGCCCATTGAATGTGTATCGGAATTGCCGACCAGCAGTGTTGGCAAAGCAGCTTGGCCCTCGGACGCACCCGTCCTGCCCGTAACCCGTTACCCATGAAATGACCTTGGCTTGGGGTCGGAACAAAGGAGGCAATCTGCGCGAATCCCGGGCCTTGACAGCGGGAGCTTTGCGAGCGGTGGCGTCTGGGGATTATCCGCCCATCATTTGGCTTGATAGAACACGGGAGCCGATGTGCTGTACATGGTGCCTGTGATGCGATGCGATGGCGAGTCGTCACTGAACCTTGCGTCGCGTCATCAGACGCAGGGGAGACGAGCCTTATTTTCTTTTTTGCAGAGAAAAAGGGGAGAGAGGAGGGGGAGTGGACAGGGCCGATGTCAGCGATTTACAGGCTACACAGCAGCGATTGGCTCCATGTTCATCTCATACGTACAGCATGTCGCACAAAAGAAGGGGCGAAGAAGGAAAATGTGTTCTTCTTATCCCCAAAATGTACATACGGACGCGGTGCCGACGGCCGTCAAGACTCAAGAGCAAGGGGCCAGAGGAGTTGAAAGGGTCCAAGGGCTCCAATTCCAAAGCTCCGAACGGCGAGGGGTTGAAAAAAAGTGCCGCAAAAAACAAAAAAAAAGACAGAAAAAGGGCTGATCTTCAAAGTGCCGCCACAGACCGTTGATGCAGCCAATTCGGGAGGCCAACGACTGCTGCCTGTGTACATGCAGAGGGAGTGAAGCTCCTTTTCGCAAGTTTGGACCTTGGCTTCACTAATAATATGTACCTGACCTGTATGTAGGTACTAGGAGGTACCTAACGTCCAGTGGCCGCCTCCTCGTGCGACGCGCCCCACGTAACTCGCGTTCATCGGGTTCCTTCCACACCAGAGAAGAAAGAAAGCCTTGCAGCTTGCTTCGAGCTCTCGCTTGCCAGATGGGGCCGTTTCATTTTAAAAAACCGGATCTGCACATGGCCTCTGCCTGGCTTCAAGTCGTGATGGCCATACTCCGTACATACTTTAGGTATGTACATAGGTATGTTGGCGGCGTGTCCATCAAGCACACACAATACAACATGAATTGGCGAGCTGCTACTGGAAGTTTCCCGCGGGACGAGACGCGACACAGCGGCCAGCCACCGAAACACACTTGGCTCCGGCCAGGGAAGGGCTTGTGGTTTGGGCCCAGATGAGTCTGTCCCATTACATATCCATGTCCTTGTCGATGCTGATCCCGATTCTGAGCTGTGGACATGTTTGCATGATGTGTTCGCAAGCACCCAACCACGCAGCGCAATCCAACTAGTCAGCCACTTCGCTTCCTTATCCGCGGGTCTCTCACTACCGCGCCGTGCGCTGTTGGTTCATGCGTCAAAGAATCAAAAAGGGCCTTTTGGCGCCCCTTTCCATGCTTTCCTTGCCTTCTTGAGCGTTCTGAACTTCTGAGGTTCTGTAACTTCTGTCCCTTCCCCGTACGGAGTACGTGCACTTTGCTTCCCCTTTCCTGCCCCTTCCTGCCCCCTACCTTCCCCTCCCTTGCCTTGCCTTTCCCCTCCACCTTCCTTCCCCCTTCCTTCCCGTTAATAAGCTGCTTCTTCCATGTCAGGTAAAAGGAGCCATATTAGTAAGCGAGTCTATGTGTGTTTCAGTCCCCATCTCTTTGCCAGGTTCACTTGTTGTTCTTGCTGCGCACGCTTGACATCAATTGGCCTGACGGGACATTGGGGAGCAGGACTATTCAACTCCCAGTGCTTGAATGTCCGTCGGCGTGTGCAGCTGATCTGTGTACTTTTCCTGTTGTGATTCGCTCGCAGTCATCCGCCGGGTGACGGGTGGCCCTGGTGTGTGTGTCTAGTGTCTTGCCCCAGGGGCCCAGAGACAGCTCCGGAGTCCGTAGTCTGTACCTAGAGAACCGGCGGCCCTAGGCGCTGCCAGCAGTACCACACGCTGCTCCGTGCTTGCTTTGCGTGCGCGGGTCAGTCACTGCAGGCTCCTTGACTCCAGGCACTGTGAATGACACGATCAGAATCAGACTTGGCCCTCTATGTTGCGGTTTGCCCCCGAACGCTCCTTCCATCATCAGACCACGACGCGCAAGTAATAATTCTGAGGCTGGCCAGACTTGCCAAGTTGCCAGACATTACATGTCAGTGGACTGCCACAATCCGGCTCACAGCCAGCTGCCAGCTGCCCCCACGTCCCGTGCCCGTTCTCTCGATGCGTAGACCCATGCCGACCCACTAGTATTCGGGCTACCGGCCCCATGCACCCCGGGAAGGCGCCACAGGCTACGAGCAGAACGAACGATGGCAAGTCCTGAGTCCGGACTGCCCATCGCCGTTCTGCCCATTGAGTCAAACGTCCGATCCTTCGAGCTATGTAACAAGCCGTCTCACTGTTCTACGCGAGTCCTGCTCGTGCCGCCTGAACGGGCCAACGGTGCTAAGCAGCCCCCAAACGCCGCCTGCACTCGGTACACCTGGTACAACTGGTACAACTGGTACACTTGGAGAGCGCACGGTCCGAATGCACGTTCACCTCGACTGCTTGATTGATCGACTGCCTTTCCACTCCATCACCCCCCATTGTTTGGTTGTTTGGTCCGAGTCCCTCTGCCACATACTGCTTGCCGCTGAAGGGCCTCCATCCTTCATCCATCTTTGTTTCGACATTATACACTGCGATAGCCAGTCGTGACGACTTCTCCCCCAATTCTACTCGCATCGTTGTGCCGCGGCCCGGACGCCCAATAGCCAACTGCTCAACTCGTCCTTTGTCTACGCAGTCTTACCGTTCGTCTCCCGTTTCTTCAATTTCGCAGTCCACACCGACCGCAATCAACAGACGATTTCACGATTTCTTTCACGGCACTTTCTCCGAATTGCACCTTAGAGAACCACATAGCCGGCTCACGTGTTTAGCATTGCATTCTCTCGAATGACGCGACTGGATCTGCCCATCTGAGACCGTTCTAAGCCAGAAGGGAGAGGGCTTCACGACGCTCCCACGAGTCGAACGAGAGGCCAAGGTTCTCCTTATCGCTCGCATTCCGCACGCCATTACGTCCTGCCACTCCAACATCGAAAAACATTGTTTGTGGCCATTCATTGTTTAGGTCACTAACGGCGAGCTCTTCCCCCCCGGGGACCCCTCATTTTCCTCGTCATCGCATGCCCTGCACTTGATATGGCCCATGCTCCCCTTCTTCGAAACAATACCGCTCCGGTTTTTGAGTCCACACAGAGCAGCTTCAAAAGCATGTTCCAGACGAAAATGGTAGGCGGCGCGCCTCGCGGCAGTCAGCTGTCGGGCTCGACCGCCTATGCTGGCTCATCAAATACGTCGCTGGGTTCGTTATCTAGCGCAGCAACAGCCGTGCCGGGTTCAAACGGCGGACCCGTCATGGCCACGACGAATATCATTAATCAGAAAGCCGATGCTTCGCGGTCCCTTTATCAGATCTGTCTCTCTCTCGGGCAACGATTGCGCAGAGTGCCGGATTTCGCCCCATATCTCGAGCAGCTAGACCCCTTGGATCCGGTTGATCCATTATGGAACCTTTTTCGCACAGGATACCCTCTCCTCACCATATACAACTCGCTGCAGCCGACGGAACCTCTCAAAGTGGAAGATCCGAATGCTTCTGAGTCGAAGAAGTCCAAAATCGCCATTTTCAAATTTGTGCAGGCATGCATGAAGGAGCTGCAGGTACCCCCGGCACAGAGCTTCGTCATCACCGATTTGATGGGCAACGACACCAGCGGTTTTGTCAAGGTGACACAAGTTGTGAACTATGTGCTAGATTCGGCAGAGAGGCGTGGCCTTCTGCTTCAGCTACAGCCATATCCCGAGGAGGAGCCTGCGGCCACCATAGTACAAGCGAAAATGAGCCATCGAGACCACGTCATCAAGGAGATGCTCGACACCGAACGAAAGTACGTGCAAGATTTGGAGAACTTGCATGACCTGAAGACCACTTTGGAGGGCAGGAATCTCCCGGGAGATGTCATGCACCAGATTTTCTTCAATATTAACGCCATTCTGGATCTCCAACGACGGTTTCTCATCCGGATGGAAACGACGCTCTCCATGCCAAAAGCCGTACAAAGATGGGGTGCACCATTTACTTTTTATGAAGAGTCGTTCCAATTATACAACTCCTTCATCGCCAATCAGCGCAAGGCCGCCCATGTTGCATCGCTTGTATTCGACCAGATCCACCAATCCGGCCATCCTGTCGCAACAGATCTCAACACCTTGGACGGCTTCTTATTAAAACCGATGCAGCGACTGGTCAAGTACCCCCTTTTACTGAGGGACTTGGCCAGAAACACCGAGGATCCCGACATCCAAAACGATCTCTGGGCTGGAGTCGACGCCGCTGAACGAATATTGAAAAGATCCAACGAAGCTGTGGATCGTGACATGCTCGACGAGACCTTGGAAGAACTCATGTTGCGAGTTGATGACTGGAAGGCTCTCAAGGTAGAAACATTTGGGAAGCTCATGATGCACGGCCAGCACATCGTCATCACCGCAAAGAATGATCAAGAAAAAGATGTAGGTCCGGGAGCGATGTTTTCCCCCTCCGCTTCCAAAAGAAACCTCTAATCTGACTCTTGCAAAGCGTAATCCTAATGTCCGCCCCTGCCAGTACGAAATCTATCTTTTCGAGAGCATTTTACTTTGCTGCAAGGACGCCTCCGGAAAGAAAGACAAGACGCGATCGACGAGCTCGAAAATCAACCCCCACACCAAGACCAAGACTACCAAGCTTCAGCTAAAGGGACGGATTTTCATGACTAATGTGACTGATATCGTGTCTCTCTCTAAACCTGGTAAGAACCCTACAAGTTGCCGTGTGGAAATAAATGATGAAGACGCCGAAGAATATGAAATAGCACTATTGCAAGCTTGGAACGCTCGGTGTTTTGGCAAGGTCTTTCTCAATCATGTGCCAATTTCGAATACGTCCAGTTCAATGCCTTGGCAAGATTTCAAAAGAAGCCATATCGAACGTACCCTGCTTGCAATGGTGATATTTACTGTTTTCCGTCATCTTGTTTACCCACCATATCAACATCTTCTGTCAATATCCAAGCTGCCCCTAACAAGATTTGTGTAGGTTCCCACAGCGTCCAAATTTGGTGGAGAGGCGATCCGGGCGTGGAGAACTTTACGATCAAGTTCCTCCATGAGGAGTTGATGCGAAAATGGGCCGTGTGTTTGGAAGCGCAACGAAAAGAGAATGCTCCTCGCTACTCCCAAAGCCACGATTCGATCGTCAATGACTTTGCTTGGACACGAGACCATGCTGCTGGGCTTGAAAATCCTTACCTTCAGCAAGAGGAGGATGACGACGACTACGGGACGAGCACGACCGCCTCTCAATATTCGGTGCCGCGAACCTCTTCAAACAGTAGTCTACGGCAAAGGTCCGCTACAGGAGAGAGCACACAGTCACTTGCCGGCATCGCCAGGGCACCGCCTCCACGAATTCCTCTGCCCTTACCTCCCACATCTCTCAGTCTGCAAACACAAAGTAGCGGGGCTCCATCGCCAGGCTCTCGATTTGCAGACAGCTATTTCTCGCCAGTTGCCGAGTCTCCAGCGTCTTCGAGAACAAGTACAACGAGTGGTATATTCCCCGGTCCCGCGTGCCAACCTCTCAAGACAGGAATGCCACAGTCTGTCTGGGACGACCCACGATATGCTCCCGGTCATATGCCTCGGGCTCCATCTCGGGATGGGCCCTCACCGATGCCTTATGGCATGAACGGTACCAAAAACCCTCGTGGTCCGTCTCTTCCCGTCATGGCGACTCACAGCCAAACCGCGACACAGCAGCAGCAACAGAGAAGTCGATCGTACAGTACGCCAGATGCCAACGTAGCAGGCGTCGCTCGTCAGCGTCATCCCAGCCAGAGCCACATCCCGGCAGTACCAGGCATTCCCCAACACCTGCACGCAGCTTACGACGGCAACGCTGCTCGCTCTCAAACAGGGACCCCTCGCAACGAGCTTCCCATTCGGACCAGCACGCAAAGCCCCGGGGCTCAGCGCATGCACCAACATTCTGGCAGTCTTGGAGGCAACTTGTCGCATTTGTCTGGGCAGCCTATCTACTCGCGTGGCGCCACGCCCGGTCCGACTGGAGGTAACTCGCTTCGGGTTGACTCCGCCGCCGCAAACTCCCGTACTGTCACTCCTTCTTTGGGTACCGGTAACAGCGTTCCGCCGACGAGCAATTCTCTGGCGAGTCCGGATATGCCTATGCCGACTCAGCTCAAAGTCCGAGTGAACTGCGAGAGCGGAACCTACGTCACGCTTGTGGTAGCGTGCAATATCACGTACCAGTCGCTCATTGACCGGATTGACGCCAAGCTTGCGCGGTTCATGCCCAGCAGCATCGGCAAAGGTATGCTGAAGCTGCGCTATCGTGACGAGGACGGAGATTTCGTCACCATCCAGAGCGATGACGACATCCAGATCGCCTTCATGGAATGGCTCGAGGGTACCAAGGCCCTGATTCCCGGTGGTGTTGGGGAGATAGAACTCTTCTGCATCGGCGAGGGCCAATGATGGGCTGTGCGTACACCACCATCACCGGCACGCAACTTGTACTTTGGGCGGTGACGGTTCTTTTTTCGTTTTCGTTTTCTTTTTTTCGAACTTCTGGTCAGGCCGTTCGGCCCGCCAATCTTCTGCTCTGCCACTACAATACCCTACCTCTCTTTCCTTTGTTTCAACGTTACGATGGCACATTACCGCAAGATGAGCCATTCGTCGGGATCCCATTTTGGTCCTACATCAGCTGCCATTGCATAGACACGACATGTAGCGACCTGCATTTCTTTGAGTGGCCGGTGACCGGGAATTCACCTTTTACTTATATTTGACGCCAACTTGTACAGCAGTCAGTCATTGCATCCTACCTGAAAGCAAGCAGTCAAAGTACCTCTTTTGCCTACAAAGGTGCATTGAAAGCCGTCGTCTCCGCTGTTTCTGCACGACCAGCGGCCTGAATAGGGGCTAATCACTACCATGGCAAAGCGAGTCAAGTCTGCATCTTCTAGCTTCCTCACATGAACAAACTGCTCTCTTCTCTTTCCTTTTTACTTTCGTCCCCATTTCCTTTTTCTTCTTTCTTCTTTCTTCTTTCTCTTCCTTATCTTACTTTTTCTTATATTTCTTATATACTTGTAACGGATATCATCTTGTGGCAGGCGCTCTCTTGAAAGGGTGTGAAGCCACTGATCTGGTGGCTGGCGTTTTCCATTTTTCACTCTTTTTTGTACCTTTGTTTTGTGTCGGAGAAGAATACTCGGACTAGACGCTCCTTTTCTTTCTTTTTCCTGCTCTTTCCCCACCCCTTTTTTGCCCTGTCATGTTGTCTTGGAATCATCATATACGTCAGACCCTCGTGGAGCGGAACTTGACCCCCACGGAGAGGACTTGGATTTTGTATTGGCTGCAAAGCCACGAATAGACATTGACGCGAAAGAAGGCGAATTTCTCGATTCTGAGTTGCTATCACGAGGCTGAAACAGGATCCGTTGAGCTAATGATGAGGACTCTGATCCGGACGCGATAGGAGCTGGGGCTGTGTTTGTATACCTGCTTTAGACCTGTGGCGAGTTGTTACGCGTGATACATGTCGAGCCCAACGGTCTGTTTGGGAGTTGACGACAGTTAAGTATATGGGCGAGAAGAGAAATTCCATTCAAAGCTGCGTATGTGCTCAATGTGAATGAAGCAGTGTCATGTTTCACACTGTGACACCTCCCCATGTAGTACAGCAAAAGTACAATCCAGCTCTTGGAGATTTCCTCAACATGGAACTGAACTCGGAACGAAGCCAAAATAAAAAAGGAACTTGTAACCCATGCCACACCAACGCCTGAAAATGGTACATACATCCCCCCTAGCCCCCCGAATCCACACCACACAGCCAACTTTTTCTGTCTCCCTCTCGCGTCCCATCCACACATCACCTCCAGAGGTAAGTCCCCCCGAAACAATCACTTGTACTTCGCCGGACTCAAAACATGCTTCTTCATCCTCCCCAGGTGGTAGTTGATCGTACTCGGCGGTGGAGGCGGTGGCTTCGGCCCATCCATACATTTCCGTAGCTGGGTCTCGATGTGCGCGCAGCCCGCGGAGTTTTGGCCGGAGGAGGCCCAGCATGCTGTGAGAGGAGAGAGGGAGAGGTTAGCGATCTGTCGTGGTAATGTACCCAAGATGTACAACTTGGGTGGATGTTTGCGTGTTTGCGTGCGTGCGTGTGCCTGCAAGTGTGTGTGCGTAGAATCGTGGGTTCCATGACGATGCATTTTATTCAAGCCACCATGAAAGACTCAGACGCATGGGATGAAAGACCGAAGGGGGTTTGGAAATGGATAAGCACATCGTGGGAAAGGAAAGCGCAGACTTACCCAGGACGTTGGACATGATTGCTATGCACGGGTTTTCAACCTGCCGCTTTGGATCCTTCACGCGGAGGACCTTGAGAGGTGGGAGGCGGATGGGCTTGTGGCCGGGCATTGCTGCGGTGGATGCGGACACCTGAAGACTTGAAGGGGCGGCGTTGTCGGTCTTGCTGCTGAGACTGGGATGCGATGTCGTCGTGCTGTGATTGTCATCTCTTGGGAAGGATGGAGTTTGCGACTGGATCACGTTAGTGCCATGGCATTGAGTCACGTGATGAAGACTGTGGTTTGATGGAGTCGTCGTTGCCCACACTTCACCGTCATTGGAATTGATTCTTGGACACAGGCTTTGGTTTTGGCGATAGGATATCGATCTACGACGATTTATTCAGCAGGATCGTTGACATGATATAATCGTGGCACACGGTCGAATCATGGCGAGACGACGACTTCATCAATGTGTTCCGGGCGACAGGCCCATTGTTATCAATCATCACAATTGGCGATTGATGGATGCATAGTCCCTATCCGAGTATTACTAGACGGAGGTCGCAGCCTTTCTGTGCTTTTATTGTCCACAGCCAGAAAAGCTCCCACCCCCATGCGGAAAAGGATTTGGAAGGAGACGCGGTATGCCTTCAATGATGTAGCCGACGAAACGGGGGAGGATCAATTCTTCGAATGGCAGAAAATCAGGAATGGAAGACAGCATCTAGATGCAAGTATGGATTACCACTTTCCAAGCCCTGATGAATCACAATTCTACGACGTTCTTGACGACGGGTATTGGTGCGGCTGAGAGGGCGTCTTCTAAGGAGTCGAAGGCTCCCGGCATTTCCGGCGTCCAACACCGCACTTTGCGGTCAAGCTTGATAGAGTCGGCGAAAGGATTTACGGTTTTCGAGAAGTCTTTGATGATGACACGGCGATAAAAAAAGTTTGAGAATCCGATAAACTTTCTGCACTTCTTTCAAGGACGACGGAGCTGCCCACGACTGGAAACAACGAGTTCTTTCGGCGGTCACTATCAAGTTATACTTCGATAGCTTTCGGAGTACTTCTTGAACCAGCGCACCGGGCTCGTCCATTGTCCGGGCATCGATGAGTTATGTCATCGCTGTACACCAGATTGACAGAACGCCGGCGTGGAGAAGGTCGTGGAAAATGTGATTCGTTAGGGCTTGTAAAGTGGCTGGGGGGGTTCATCAATCCGAAAGGCATCACGATGTACTCGAATGGATCCATACTTGCGTCTGAATGCTATCCTTCACCCCCGACCTTCTGCCATTCGAATCAAGTCGAACTCGGACTTGAGGTCAATCTTGGTGAAGTCTCGAGCTCCCTGTAAGTGGTCTTGTATTTCTTGAAGCAACGGTATAGGATGCCTCACTAGCACCGTAGTTTTGTTGATTTCACGGTAGTCGACCACAGGCCGAAGAGGGTCTTCAGAGTCCTTATTTTCGGCGAACGTCAAGGGCGCTCAGCAGAGAGCAGTAGTAGACTCGACCAGATTTGAGCATCGAGTCTAGCCGAGGCTCAAGAGCGGCCATTCACCGGGCACTCATCCCGTACAACGGGGCCAGAAGGCGGTTTTGTCCTTCAATCAAGTCAATCTTTTGGTCCCAAGGTCGGTGATCTGGAAGTCGGGATGCTGCCGCATCGTTCATAAGTTGGAATTCCCTTTTTGAACTTGTTTAGAATGGCGGCAGGTAAGTCTTCCAAGGTGGCTTTGGTTGCTGAAATTCAGCTCGGTGACGATTTGTCGAGGCTTTCCAGACTGTGAACAATTTTGGCGACAACGCTGCGAAGTTCAAGAGAAAACAATGCGCCCTGAAACCTTGTCGAAAAGATTTGCAGGCTGGGTTTTCTGCATCCACTAATCGGGAAGAATGGCGTCACAGTCGGAAAGCTTGCTAATCTCGAGTGAAACATCGGCTTCTCAATTGCCGACAGGCACGCTGGTTTCAAGAGCTAGGAAGCTATAACTTCGTCATGTGCCATTTCACCAGCAAGTATCTCGGGGATCAATCGAAACTGGCTGCGCTGCATTACATTTGACTCATAAAACGAGATCCCTTTTCTCAAGCGTCTGTCTTCCGCCTCGAAGGAGACCGACAGCTCGATCACCTGAAGGCTGAGGGGGCGTTCAGACCGAGGGCATTTAGAATAAGGCGACGACGAGAAGACCCGTCCTACAGGCTGAGAGCCTGAGGTGATGGAACTTTCCGGCCAAGAGGGGTTCATTCCTCTCCCAAAAATCCAAGATGGGCCGAACGAAATCCCAGGAGAAGCCGGCTCGCAAGAATGAGGCAGTGGGCATGAGAAGAAGAGCAATATCATGTCGGCCACACTTCATGCATATGTACTATCAAGTGTTGGCATCTGGTTCACCTTCTAGCTCGTGAATGAATCACACGAACATTCACTTGTGCCTTATTTTGCATGCATGCTCCATTTGATCATTTCTTGGTTGCGCTGTTTTTTCCCAATATCTGCTCAAGGAAAGTATGTAGAAAAGAATGAATAAGGACAAGAAGTGTGAATACTGAAACATAAAGTGAAAGAATGCTCCTGCTAAAAGTCAAAGAACGCCAACTCCTAAGTAAATCGCTGTCGTGAACATCATAATCTGCCCCTATGGCTCGGGCTGATGGGGAACCTGATTATCCTGGCTCTGTAAATGCAACCTTTCTTGTTCAACTTCCTCCTGTAGGCAGTCGCTCATAGAACTGCTCTTGATGGCTGTCTTCCATCTTTTATAACCTCCAAGGCCTGCCCATGCACATTACATTGGGGCCAATATTTGCCCTCGAACTTGTCGAATGAATCCTGCTTGCTTCCAACTTCCAGGGGCCACACCTCTCGAGACCATCCAATTCCAAATAGTCTTTCTCTTTCGAATTCGCCTCCCTCCAGTCCCAGAGAGAAAAAGTTGGAATGGGGCAGAAAGAATTTAGACAGTCATCATCTCGTCTTCATAGATCTCTCCTCGGTCTCGCCGAGGGCTGAGACAGTCCAGGATGATCATCCTCTCATTTCTTGGAAAGTTGACATAGTTATGTGCCAGCCAGACGTTGAGATGTAGTTCGTGAGCAAAAGTCTTACACACGAAGATGCACTTTTGTATGAAGATGGGGACGGGAGGAAGGCTAGCAAGGCTAGGCAGGCTCAGGCTAGGAAGCTCAGGAAGGTGAATATTGAGAAGTCTGTTGTCTCGCGGAGGTTGGCTGTTATGTAGGGGTAAGATCGTGCTTTCGTCGCGGCCGATGACACGGGTGATGAGGTACTTCAAGAGCGTCAACCTCATAGTTGCGAAGGCTTTTTTACTTTTTGTTCTTTTTTGGTGTCACGTGGACGAGGCAAGAGAACCGGGTTGTATTTGTGTAAGTGCCGGTGTTTGAAAATTTGATGTGAATGTGCGGGTGTCTGCGTGTTTTTGTGTATTTGTTTCTCTCGGTATGTGTGTGTTTGTATATCGAGAGACGAAGGAGTAGAGAAACTAGAATGTGCCACCAGTGTGCCAGAGAGACGGATTATAAGAAGAACATAGACGTGACTACGATCTAGCCCGTGGGAGATTTTAGTTTTGCCACGGTTTCCTAATGACTTTGATGTCAATTTCGATGATTATACTTTCGTGGCCTCTGCCGCCACCGGTGCTGTACGGGCTTAGCATACGCCGGGACACCCCCATGACGGAGGGCGGTCTCAATTTTTTTTTTTTGCCTCGAACACTTGTCTCTCTATTGGACGAATATGTTCAGCGAGATTAAGCTTAAATCTAGTATCGGGATGTGAGCTATTTTTTCTCGAGTTAGCGTGGGTACGTTGGTCATGTGCTAGAACTTAAGTCTTACTTAGGCACTTAGAAGTGCATCCGACATCACTGTGTGATTGTGTGATTGTGTGGATGCAGGCGTAGGTTTGTTAAAAGGTGCAATTCTCATCACACGTGAGAGCCGGGAGTGCAAAATAGGACAAGAATTGGAGGAAAGAGGTGGTTTTAGCAGGAACAGAGTGGATGAAGTGAACGCTTCATCGTTCATGTGCCGTGGGTGTGTTCTGCAAACCACATTGGCACGCACATCTGCATACTCAAAAGTAGACATGTGACAATCAACGCCAAGTGTGCCTTTTCGATACGATACGGACCATTTGAAGAAAACTCCCCCCGTAGATAGAACTCTACCTTATGCAGCAGAGTTTGGTGCCATTTCGCAAGGCACACGCGGCCCATGTCGACACAGCGCGTGGCGCCGCCCACGCCCATCCATCATCCATTAAACAGGCAGTCTAGCTTGTGCAAGTCGACCTAGTTCACTCGCCGTATGTATGGCGCTTTCCCTATCAAAGTAATATTAAAGTCGGGCCATGCAAATAAGTGATTGTTGCCGGCAGAGGCTTCGCGGGTGCTGGTACAAAACTGCAGGGTGCTGTGGTGGGCGCCTCTGCCAGCCAGGGTCGCCAGGATCGATGCCGTTGAGGCCTGAGAATAGAGAAAATCATTGCGGTTAGAAGGAACGAGTGTCAGAGGGGAAGGTGCACGGCGGCACAGTGCACTTAACATCGCCACAGCAACGTGCGTTCAGCTCTTCATCTTTACTACAACGACATTGCTACCAATATCGTCTACTGCTAGCCGCTTCACTGTCGACAAGCAAACAAAAAAAACAAGATGAAGCTGTTCGCCCGTCATATTCGTCGTCATAATCATCATCAGATCACCACAATCCACCTTCTTCAAGCACTCAGAGCTCGGGACCGTCCCAAAACTCGCGTCGTAGCTTGACGTACCACGCCTGTTTGTGCGGAAACGACACCTGCTTCTCCTTGGAAAAGCCACACCGATCTAGATGTCTTAGGACTCTGCAGGTATACCGAGTCAGTGAATATCCCAGCGTTATTAGAGGCGAAAACGACAACGAGAGAAAGACGAAAAACAAAGGATGTGGAAATCGAACGAAACTATGCTCGGACTATACCTCTTGTTATCAACCCTGGGCTCCAAACACACATTCATAGTCCTATTATCTGACGTGAAGCACCAGTGCACCAAGCTCGTCAACCAAGCCCCCACGCGGCCCCTCGACCACTCCTCCCCAATCATGATATGAACTCCACGATCCCAATCGGCCACCTCGCTGCCGACGTGTCGCCCCAGAATATCCTCCTTCGCCCAGTACACCTCAAAGTACCCAAAAGGTACGCCGTCCCACAGCCCAATCACGGGGAAGGAGTGCTTGGAGCGGAGTCCCGCTTCCAGAAAGTCGGACTCGTAGTCGCCCCAAAACTCCTTGACACGGGGGTTTTGGAACCACGACTGCAGGAGTTCCTTGTCGCTCATACCGGACAATGGCTGGCTCTGACTCTGCTCCGGCGGGGTGGGACCGACGGGTCCGAGATATGGCACAGGCAGAGGCGAGCACGACGCCACGCGCAAGGAGAGGTACTGGCCTACGCTGTCTATATAGCGACTGTAGAAGACCTCGCCCATGCGCGGAGGCTTCGGACGAAGTGGATGGCGGATGTTGTTGGTGTGCGTGTACTGCAGAGGCGGGGGAGGATAGTACATGGGGAGTTGTGAAGACGAAAAGTAGGGCCCAAGGGGCAAGGTCGCCGTGGGAGGGAGAGGCCCTATAGCTTCGGTCACCGGCTGTCCACCTGTCGTCGAGGGTATAGTTCCTCCACCACTGGGGGTACGCGAGTGCCAGACCTTGATCTCTTCTCTAGGTGAACCAGGTCCGATCGGAGAGCCAGGTGCCGAATACAAGTCTGGCGCAGAAGCAATCAATTTACCCGCGGGTTGCAGCGAGAAAAGAAACAGTTGCGCTGGCATCTGCCAAAACATGCGCCTCGTCACAAACAAGTTCCCCCAGTCTCCGTCGTCACCGTCAACGCTCGTACCCACGGAGCTGTCATCGCAAGCTATCAAGCCCATCCTCTCCAGCTTGGGGATAAGATTTCGTCCGCGCAAAACCCCTTCTCGTTTGATGGCAATCTTCCATTCCCCCCGCGGTCTCGCTGCCTGGGGAGTGGCCCTGCAGGCGGCCGTGTCCAGGGCATGGTCTGGCTCTGGCTGGTGAAAGTACCAGTACAACGTAATCCACAGCATCATGGCGATTTCGCGGGTAGGACTGGCCGCCGGCTTATACTCCGCGTTGGACGGCAACGAAAGAGAAGATATGAACAGAGTGTCGTTATGCAGCGTCGGTGCCCTGAAGGGTCTGCTGCGTCTCTTTGGTTTCGGCTCCTCTTCGAGGATATTCCCTGCCAAATGAGGTGTCCCAGACTCATGGCCATGATCTCCTACCACGTTGAAATTGTCCGGCTCCTCCTCGGTATGCAAAACTGTCATCCAGCCCACCGGAAATGGGTGAAGGAGGTTATCATGATGGTGATGGTGGCTGCGGAACCCCATCCCCCCGAAGACGGGAGTAACGGTGATTTTCTTGCCATCGGGCAAATGCAAGAGCTCAGACGTCATGTCTGTATCCTTTCCCGGTAGAATTGCTTTCGAGACTCGTATGATGACCTCTCACGGGGCGGACGCTACCCCTTTGCCGCTATTGTGCGTGAAATAGTCGTATGCTGGGCTGATGGACGAACTGAATAGAGATCGGGATGCAGACTTTTATATTCAAGTACGAATCTGGGCAGGGCCCCATCTTGGTTGACGCACGATGGCATCACGGGAACCAACTTTTGACGTTGGATTGGGAAGGACTGTCGGGGTCGCTGCCCACTTTCACAATTGTCAAATCGGACGACACGTGAAGGCGACAAATCATGACAAACGTGCGGCTTGGCATTGGATAACGCGACCAGGCTCCAGCACTTTGCACTCGGATCCAAGACAGGGCAGGGGCGATGAATCAAGTGGGGCATTAAATGGGCCGATGGATGCTCCCGCCAGAATCGGCGGCTGCCAATGAGACGAGATCGGCAATATGTATCACGATGAAGTCATACGGAGAATTATTGTTTATGTACATACATATTATTCAGAGCCATTGCTGGTCTTTCTTGTACGATGAATGCTTCACATCGTAGCACGTGATAGATACGTGGTTAAGTAGTTTGTTCGCCGATGTTGGCGGCCAATTTATGTCATGTACAATGTATGATGTGGTACGGAGTAGGTACCTGTATACATACTTACCCCACACATGATGTCATGTGCTACCTAGGTTAGGTAAGGTACTCCGTACATGTTCGCAAAACGCATACATATGGTTCTCCCTCGTACCTATTTTCATTCAGAGTTTGATGACTTGAAACAGCCAGGATGACTCAACCGGCTGTCAACAAAAGCACACCAGCTTGCGACAACTATGTTTTAACTCAATATCTCTGAGATTATCCTTCATCCCATCAAAGATCCGGGTACTCACTTGTTTGTCATTGGCTGCGACGACTCGATTTGACTCGGTATGATTCATCAACATGTTCAGAGGCCAGCACAAAGATACGATAGCGGTGTCGATGCCGAAGATATAGACCGATACGGACCAGCTGGCTACCATCCCGTTGAATTAGGTGATGTTCTGAAGGATTCTCCATCCATAAGCTAGGATGGGGTAGCTATGCTACCACATGGGCCGCGAGGGATCAGAAGTATGCCTGTTTCCCCATCGGAGACTATCGCCACGAAACGGCCTTTTTCTAATTCTCTACAAGGTATAATCGCTATGTTGCAGTCAAAATCATGGTGTCCAAAGTTGAGGAGAGCTGCGATCTCAAGAAGTTAAGACGTTGCGAGGACTGTCTACTCTACCCAAACATCATCCCGGGTCGTCATATGTGAACCAAATGTTGGACGACTTCACTCTTGTCGGTCCTAACGGTACCCACCACTGTCTGGTTCTGGAACTCGTCGGACCAAATGTTGCAGATTCTAGCACGTTTCCAAACTATTCGCCAAACAGGCGCTGCAAGGGCTCGATTTCCTCGCGACCAACGATATTGGGCACGGAGGTAAGGCCTGTACACGCCAGCCACTTTACTTTCGTACTGACTTGAACTATAGATTTACACACTCAAAACCTCGCTATAGTCGTGCCCGGTCTTGAAGCTCTCAACGAAGAACTTATCCGTTAAAAGACCGACCATCCTCGACCCCGACGGACTGCCGCTAACAAGATTCTCGAAAAAGAATGGAAAGAGCGGTGATTATGGCCCCCCAACTGTCAACGGACCATCACAGCTGCTGAACAACACCCGAGCTTCCCCCCTCCGGGCGACATGGTTCGTCTCCATGAATTGTTGATGAAATACGAATCTATCGCCCTCATTCATGATCCAGATGCGCACAGAGAAGATATGCCTTCGCCAGTTTCTTTTCTCCCGTAAAGCACCGACGTGAAATCGCCTATATGCGACTGTTGGGAAGAACTCAAGGACCATGATCGAGTCATCTTGGATTGCCTGACATTCACACACCTGCGATCTATCCACCCTTCTGTCGCGCCACTCCGCGTCCGCGACCGCCGCGAGCTGAGGACGGCCTTGAATGGTTCGAATGGTGGTACAATATGCTTCGAACATGCCGACTGCAACTATTCACCCTTGCGACTGCATTAGAAGATGGATGGAAAGAGGGGGCTGCAGCGGACCCCGTTCGAGACGTTGAGGCGACCTCTGGGCCGGAGAGGACTAGGAGGTTTCCAGCGCAACATCCATCGACTCCAGCGCTGATGTTTTTCTTCAGCCTGAGAGCTTAGGGAATCAGAGATACAGTATAGGGCCCATGAAACGCAGCATCAGCTCCAAGAGCCAGATGGGGATCTTCAGGAGATAGATGAGCCGATTCAAAGGGAAAGGAGGATTCGTGATCTATTGCGTTTGAATCGGCTCATCTATCTCCTGAAGATCACCATCTGGCTCTTGGAGCTGATGCTGCGTTTCATGGGCCTTATACTGTATCTCTGATTCCCTAAGCTCTCAGGCTGAAGAAAAACTTAAGTTATGACCGGAACCGCGGTTGGACCAAATTGGTCCGATGCATGTCACGACTCACGACTGGTCGCAGCTGGCACGGGGGCAGGCGAATGAAGCTCATTAACTACGAGAACAGACTAAAGAGAAGAACAAGAGGAGTAGAAGTTGTGCACGCGTTGAGCTTAAGTACAGAGGCTGCCGCCTGCGAATTGGTCCGAGGTCGCAGCAGCGGTCCTCACAGGCGCTTGCGGAAGATCGCCAAATTGTTTCACATTACAGCCTATGATAGGTATGGTATGTACTTATGTATGTACATACATCTGTAAATATATCATACCTGGTAAGTATGAAAAAGAACGATTGAAAAGTCGCCCGCAACGCGATACTCTCGCAATTCGCCCTCGAAATCGAATTACGATAGCGAAAACGGCATCGGCGAGCCCGATAACCAACAAAAAAAAAGATAAACCCGTCCAGCAGCGACCGCGCGGCAGACGGAAATAGCGCCGCGGTCGCCATTTCGCGACTCCGCGGCACCCAAGGCGCGAGAGTATCGCCGCGGGATAAACTCCCCGAATACCTAAAGACAGTTTACGACACATTTGCCGGCTGTATCAGCGACAAGGCGTCGCTGGTGGACGTCTGGGAAAAGAAGTTCTACCCCGCCCTCGCCAAGGCCGTCTTCGAACTCAACAGCATGGCGCGCGCAGACGAACGAAAAAAAGTGAAACAACTCACGGCGGACAACATCACAGACGCAGTGAAAGATGCCGTGGCCGAAGTACTCAAGACGTCCAAAGACGCCGTGAAAGACGCCGTGTCCGAGGCACTGAACGCACCGCCCCCCTCCTGGGCGACGGTCGCTGCCCGAGGTGCTGCTGTTGGCAGCACTCCGATACCTGGCTCCTCCCCCCCTCCCATGGCGGTCCCCTCTCGCGTCCACCGCGAAGTAGTGATCAAAGGGACCACGATCAGCGACGCTGCCACCGGACGTAAGCCTGAGGAGATCGTGACCGCCGTAAACGGTGCGATTAAGGCACCGGCTGCGGTGGCCGCACGCCGTCTTCGAAGCGGCGACACGGTCATCACCTTCAAGGAGTCGGCTCGTCCCCATGTCGAGGCCGACGGATGGGTAAAGACAGCCTTCGGCCCGGACGCCGTACTGAGCCGTCGGCTGTACACTGTGTCGTCAAATCCTTCCCCGTCCGCCTATCGGACAAGCAGGACCAGACCGAGATCGCGAGGAGAATGTCGCCTTGGATACTACCCAGCTCGCTTCCGCAAAGCAAAAGTTATCGTTCTACGAAAACCGGGCAGGAAGCCCGAGGAATACCACGAGGCCGGAGGCTGGCGTCCCATCTCC
>SRQG01000036.1:0-124591 GCA_018360325.1 Claviceps aff. humidiphila group G2b | reverse complement strand
GGTGGCCACACTCAAATACTATGTCACTTTATTTTACATTATTAGGGCAGTGGAAATATCCAGAATGGGCAGTGGAAATAGCGAAAATGGGCAGTGGAATTATCCCGACCCAAGTTTTATGTAGGTACATATTTCATCGCTCAGGCGCTGGAGCATCATTGAGAAATACATGTAGGTATCTATGTACATAGGTACATATGTACTGTATGTACTCCGTATGTACCTTAGGTACCTCTGAACTGAGCCGATAACGTTGGCTAGGTACCCCAGCCCCAGGCCTTTCGCACGCGCGTACCTATGTACCGCGCGTACCGCCGCGAAGTCTCCACCTCAACAAGTCGCGTGACCGTCCTCTTCAAAAATTGAACCACCTTTTCCCACACAAAGTGCTCGCGATACCTGACTTCTTCCGCACATGAACACCACCTCCCATGGCATGCCTACCTCCTAAACTGCTGGTCGTGCCCACAGCCACACCATGATAATCGCAGTTGGTGGTTCTAGCCCATCGCCACGGTAGGTCCTCGTAGAACTTTCGATTCAATTCGCCTTCTCTTCTCTTCTGTTTTCTCCCCGCAGCACGCCACGGCCAGCCACTCCTGTTTTCTACAAAACGAGTCTTCCCCCGGGAAGTCTTCCTCAATGCGACGCGTTTTGTGCCGCTTGAACGAAGTGGGCTGGCGCGCTGGGCAGAGACGCCGCTGTACTTTTCACAAGGACAGTCGGTGTTCTCTGTTTGTCGTGCTGCAAGATAGACTGGACCATCATAGTCCGTGCCTGTCTGCCAGTCATTGTCCCTTTTTTTGGGGGGACGGTGGGTTTGGCTTTACATGGGTGTGGCTCCTAGAGCGCCGACATTGTTATGTACATATTCTTTTTTCTCTTATTTGGCATTTGCTCTTGCTAGAGTGTATGTATGTATTATGTGTATCGTGATTCGTAGGCGAGGAAGGCGGGATTGAGTGGGAGCAGTTCACGGTGATAATTCTCACGCGCGGGCTCAACACTAGAAGGATATACATATATACAACTGGCATTGGGTCACGCATGCTTCGAAGAAATTGTGTCGCGCGTTTGGGAATGGGACATCATCAACTTGCTCATTCTGATCAACAAGGCAGTGATTTTTTGGCTCGTCATCGGTTTCACCCTCATTCAGGAGTACCTTTATAGGATGAATAGCCTCTCCCAGTAGACACATACGACCATAGCCACCTGAGAAATCTGGATCCCGTCCGATCTCCGCTAGATAACCATGTGAGCGCTGGATTAGTAGTTGGGTCGGTGACGACCAGCGAATACCCGGTGTTGTATGTGTTCTTTTCTTTTTGAAAGTATTTATACGGCACCTTTTGTTTCATGGTGCATTGTAATTTGTACGTGTTCAAACCATGCCGAACCGTGGATGGCGCACGAGCTGATGAACTCGTGGTGGATGGTGGTTCACGCACAAAGCTGAATGAACACCCTAGCAGTAGGTAGTGTTAGCCGGCACTTTAGTCACGCTGAATGAACTTGTTTTTTTGTGAGCTTGTTCGGATAGTGTCAGACGAGGCGCGCGAATAGTCCCGGATCCGCAGTCCAAAGCGGCAAGTTTCTTGATCACCGTAAGCATATTAAGTTAAAAGCTATGAGAATACAATATGTACATACGCACATACATGCATCGAGCATGTACGTCCCATCAGACTGAATCTTGCATCCCTTTGTATCATCAAAAACTCGAGTCCGCACTTCTCAACTTCTCAATAGACACGACACCTCTTGCAGGCGTTTCCCCCGCCCTCATCATCACCATCCTTGAACCAGTCAAAGACGTTCACGCCGTTCGGATAACGAACACGTTCCACCCCACTAGATAACCCCCGCCCTGGAAAGCTCGCCTGTGTTGGCATCAACAGCCTCAACCCGCATCTTGCCCCTGCCGACGCCCCCTTCACCGACACCCATCCGTCGAGCAACGTAGCGCTGTGCAACAACACCGACTGACAGATTCAGGGTGTCCTCCAGCCACTCGGCGACCCATTCACGAGGGTCGACACCTCCACTTTCCAGAATGTCTCTCACGTCGTCGGGAACCCCAGCGTCGTCCAAAGCAGCGTCTGGGTTCTCCTCGCCAGAGCGAGGCGTCAAAGGAGTGACAGCAGCGTCGAGCCAGCTAACCCACTTCAGGGGCATACTCTGGCTGACGGTCGAGAATTCAATTTCGTGCACAGGGTCAAGCACATGGACGGCAAAGCAGACGAGCTGGTCCGCTTCATCCTGTTCCTTGATGGCCGAAGACTCCTTTTCCTTCTCGGAGGATGTCGAAGCAGCGAACAGCGTGCTGTCGGCATCGAACAATATAGCCTGCAGGGATAGGAACAGGTCGGATGTGCGCACCGGGTTGCTCTCGCTCAAGTCTTCGGTAGCTCGGGTCCTGGCCTGCTCGATTCCTCCAGTGGCGGCGAAATACTCATTCGCGTGAGACTCGGCGCTGGCGCGACAGAGTTTTGTTCCCTCCACCATGCCCTTGACCAGTCCGAGCTCCCGGGGAATATCTGTCTGGCGCCACCAGGGGCCGTCATGCCAGCCAGCGGTTCTATCGCTGGAGCGGCGGGAGCTGTTTTCCTGGCCACGCTGAACGACGAGCAGATCACCACCTTCGACTTGAGACATGACACGGGCGAAGACGCTGTTGATGAGGGGGTCCATAGAAGGATATCCGACAAGATCGTGCGTGATGTGAATCATCAGTCTCTCGTGTGAGCTGATTGGTGGCGCAAGAGTGTGGAGGATATTGGTGAAGGTTGGGAGAGCTCGACTCCTGAGCTCGTCTCCTAATTGCTTCCATTAGCCATTGCGTGCTTCAACTTTAGTTAAAAGACTACGGGGTTGACTGAACAGTGCCGTGCTGTCGTACTCACCGTAATTGCGAAGAGCACCGACGTGTATGCCCTCGGAGAGGCCACGGACTTGGTCAGCCCATTTCTTGGCCTCTTCGTTGTGTTGGATTTCTTTATACGCCGCCTCGGCCTGCTTCATGACGCCAGTAGCGGTAGACAGAATTCCACCCCACCATCCTCCTCCAGCTTGACTTTGCTGTTGTGATTGACGCTGCTCGGCAGCAGTGCCCTTCTTCTCGGCCTCGTGCAGGTCGGAGCTCGTGGCGCTCGGTGTGAAGCTTGCCCTTAAGCTTGTGGTGCTATCTGTCGATTTGCGAACAGTAGTTGATGCAGTCGTCCGGTCTTCACCGACAGAAGGTGTGCCCGACGGTCTTCGTGGACCACCTTCCTTGAGTCGAGGCGTATGTGGTCGGGATACGGACGCCTGCTCGGCAGCAAGTTGAGACTCCAAGTCGGCCAGAATATCCTTGTCGCCTGTGGCCTTGGACGGCTTTGCTGTCTTGGTATTGATTGGCTTTTTGGACTTTGCGTCGTCGCCAATGCCTTGGAAGAGCTCATCGAGGTTGTCGTCGGCGGCATCCGGCTGGGTTTTTCTGGAAGCCATGGTGAAGACGAACTTGTTTCAGCGCGGTTCGGTCTGTGCCTTTGAAGAGGATCGGTCGGTCGTCGATTCGCCTGTCTATCTGGCTGGCTGCCTCTATGGCCTCTGCATGAATAGGAGCTTATTCGTGGTTATGTATGTCGCAGCCTGCACGCGGCTCGGGCGGAGGAATGTACCTACGGAGTACTACCAAGCCTGGGGTCCTGGAAGATGATTGGACGCCGAGGTGCAGTGTCACCATCGCCCAACATGGCAACTTGGGCCTGCAGGCTGCACGTGCCATGCATCTTGTCCTGCCCACTTGTGTCAGTCGGCATCAGCGACAATGCCGTCCCTAGCTGCATTTGGGCTATATGTATGTATGTGCAGTACAGCATTCAATACGCAATAACTACCTGTCACCGCGAGCGGCATCTCAAAGTCACGTTCGATGATGTTGTTGAAAGACAGTGCACCAGGCACCAGGCCATCAGGCTCTGTGTAAGTCGTCGACACCTGGGGATCCATCGCCCATGATTGCCGAGAGGAAAGCAGAGACGGCGATTGGCTGTCAAGTTTCCGCGGGGGCCAGCGAATACTCCGTACCTAAGGTACCTAGAGCCAGTGACTGTGACTGCGTCGTTGCCCACGTAGGAACCCTCAAGCACACCGTCACAGAATTAGAAAATTGACAGAGAACAACGTTCATTGGAAAGAGCTCACAAACCAGTCACTGTCAGGACTTGAGCAGCACTTGAAACGTAAGCCGCCATCTGTCGACAACTGACGGGGGGGCTGGAAATCCGTATGGACTGTAATGGACGTCCCTGGACCCACACCACCCCTCTGCGAGTCTGTCCTTGTTCAGAAAATTGGGTCTTTGGCCTGAAGTCACAAGTGAAAGAAAGACTTGAAGCCTTGGGAAAGCAAAGCAGGTATCATTCATTCAGGCCATCATCATTCGCTTTATACGCAGTCTGCAACGTCGAGCCATTTCATCGTCGCGCCTGTGATTCATCCAACCTCCCTTGCTACGAGCCTCGGTCTACGGCTTGTCGTGTGTGTGCTTTCAAATTTCTCTGCTTCACTTGGTCCCGAAAACTTGAAGACTTGGTCACTCATCCCATCACCGGACGGACGGGTGGGCTCGGAGCCAAAGTTCTCGTTCTTCCACGCCATCTGCCCTCTGCCTTTTCTGCTTCGCCGTCATATCTGAACAGGAATCCGGGGCTCATCGCCTTTTTATCTGCCTCGTTACGACCAGTCGCTTCGGGCCGTCACTCTCGCACACGTTCGCTGCTTGGTTCGCCTGCGCTTTCTGCGTCTTCCTCTTCCGCTTTCTCTTCTCTTACACCCAGGCCCACATCGACGCTTCGCATTTATACGCTCTGCATTCTTTGCGCCTTTGAACCCTTTCCCGCCTCGATTACAGAGTTGAAAGGCACCCAAACCACCCGCCGCGCGGCATCTTCTTCATCTCCGTTCCCCTCTTCATCTTCCTCCTCTTCTCTTACATCCTTGCTGCTAGCTCCAGCTTGAGATGGACCGCTCTCGACGCACGTCCGCCACGGCTCGTCGCAGAACACCAGGCGGGTCGACGTCGCCTGTTCCTTTATTACCAGATGCTGGGGCTGTGAGCCCGGGTATTACGCCCCCGGTCTCCCTCTCCATGACTGCTTCTGCAGCCCGCAGCCCACCAAACACGGCCCAAAACACCACCCAGAACACATCCCAGAACACCGCTCAGGGCATCCAGACTAGGCGTGGCAGCAAAAGTCTTCACCCATCTTTTTCCTTTTCTACGCCCGCCTCTGCCAATCGCGGCCAGGGCATCAAACGGCGATGCCGCACAATGGATGGCTCTGGTCTGCCCAATAATTCTTTTGAGCAAAACAGCCCGAGGAAAGGCGGCCACACTCTTCGCAAAACACCGCGCGTGGATTACACCTTTGAGCACGTTGATGACCAAGTTGTCGTCCCCAACTCAACATCATCTCGTGCAAAAAGGCGCAAACTGGACCACGCCTTTGAATCTGAAGACTCATACGCCTCTGGTGTCAAGACCCGCGGGGCTTCCCTTGGCTCAGACACTGCCGCTGGCCTGCGTAGAAGTAGCGCCAGCGAGGCCATGGCCCTGGGCCCCGAGCCTCGCGATGATGAGGATGTCAAGGACACCATTGAAGTCGGTGTTTCGTATTCTGACATGGAAGACTCTGGCGTTCGCCGCGGTAGCAATGCGAGCTCTTCTTCCGCTGACCATCCATATAATGGCTCGTGGATATCGGCGCCAGCAGCTTCACACCTTCCTCAATTGTACTCTAATCTCGACACTTTCACCGCCGACGCAGCGAGAGTTTTGGATTCCACTTGTCAGCAAAATAGCTGGGAAGACAGCCAGGAAGAAAACATTGATCCGCAGCTTCGCGCAAGCCCACCCGCCTCGATGCAGCCAACAACTGTTGATATAGCAGAGCCAGCGGAGGTCGCATCGCCAGCCAACGCCGAAACTCACACTGGCCAAACTGTTGATCAAACTCGAATAGATAGTTCTCTGCCTGAGGAGCAGACTGCAGATGCTCAACTTGCCACTGCTGCCACTACTGGCCCACATGTCGATGCATCTGCCGTGTCCACGGCAAAGCCAGCAGTCGCACCAGGCGTGTCTGCAGATGGCGTCGCTACAGTTGTGACAAACGGTATTCTTTTGCCAAATAGCCCAGCTGTTGAAGAAGAAGGAGAAGTAGAAGAAGAAGGAGGAGTAGAAGTCGAAGAAGACTCCCGAGTTCGGGAGTTATCAATCTCGGCCTCTGAGGAGATTCAGCGACAGTTGAACGCAACAGAAGCTGCTGCTGACGTCCCTGAGCCTTCTGATACGATCAACACCGACGCGCCAGGTGTCTCGCCAGACGTAGGCGAGAGTTTTTCATCGACATCTGATGCTGTCCCGGATGAGATGGATACACCTCGCACAACGCAATCATCATCATTACATGTCCCTACCGAGGATTCCGCCGAAAACGTTGCTGAAGATGCGGCCAAAGTAATGGATCTAACCGCTAGTGCTGCAGACAGTGTTGAAATGGTAGATACGAAGCACAGTGCTGCTCGCTCTGCGCAACCGACAACCATACCGTCCATCTCTGTCGATCAAGTTGACCAATCGGTAGAAGCGGATGCTGCTGGTAGCCCGAAAGAGGAGGAGAACCAGGAGGACAGGAAGGAGACACCAAATGAAGATGCACAGGATCCCGTCGTCGAAAAGACGGAAATCTCACCAGTCAACTCATTGGTGCAGAATGGGGAGAGCAAGGTTTTAAAGGAACACGACACCATCGCTCGTGAATATGGAGACGACTTGGAAACCAGCCGATCACCGCAGCCAACGCCTGAGGGCCGCTGGTCTTATTTGACTCCCTACTTGGATGGGGAGTTTGTGACGTACCCTGAGAAAATGGCCCGGTTCGACGATGATGCAGGTCTCGATGAGACGGCACCAGAGGACAAGGACGGTAATGAAGTGGAGTCCATGGTAGAGGACAACGACGATGTGGCGGATCCAGCAGGCATCGACACACAGACGCCAGCCCTCAACACGCCCCTGCGAGGCTCTCCGGTCCAGGACTTGGTAGATCCTGCCTTGGAAAACTCTCCTGCTCAGGCGGGTGACGACGCGGATGACGGCGAACTGATTGACACGCAGGAAGCGCCAGAGCAAAGGCGGTACTACAGATACCGCAAACTCCGCGATGCCGATGAGTTTGTCACGGCCATTGAGAACTACGAGGGTATGAGCACGGAGGAGTTGGTTGGGGCCCTTCATGCCGTCGCTGTCTCACTCGATCAATGGAAGAAGGAATGGAAGTACCTGGGGACGGTCGTGGATGACCATGAAAATGCGGTTCGCCGTCGGGCTGCCGATGCCAAGTACGAGGCACGGACGAAAAACATTACGCTGCCCGGCGTCAACCATGAAGAACCCGACTTCGCAGTCAAGGGCTACAAGGCCAAGGAGCGAGAACTGATGAGCGAGACCCGGTACCTTCAAGGTCAGGACCGTATCATGTCAGCTACGTATGGCTTCGAATATGATCCTCATCCCTCCAAGATTGGGCGTCAGAATCCAGAGACGCAGCAAGCGGGCATCATGACAAGAGGGCGCTCGCTGCGCAACCAGCCCAAGCAGACCGTCAAGGCGTCTGAAGCCGATGAAGTGACAGGCAAGCGACAACGAAGACCTGTTCAGCTTTTCGATCCTGCCAGCCAAGACTCTGTCAGCCGCAACTCCACGCCGGTCCCTACGCGGGGCAGAAGGCGCAAGCAGCCCAACAACGGCGAAGGCCCTCAAGTTCAGTTCGCGTCTAGCTTCAACGGAGGAGAGCAATCAGATGCCGAGGGCTCGGCACCTAAAGCCAGGAAACGGCGCGGTCCACGGGCCAGCAACGCCGCTCTCGAGGATGATGTCACACCCCGAAGCTCTGGTGCGACGGAGAACGAGGAAACGGGTCGATCTGGGCGCCGGCGTACGGCCAGGCAAGCCGTGCGATACGATGATGCGTACTCAGAGTTTGTGGACAACGATGCTCAGCCTGAGACTAAGCAGGGACACCATCACTCAAAACCACATCACCACCGCAAGCGCCATATGCTCACGCTGAAAATTCCTCGATCCAAAAACACGAATGAGCCATCCTCCGCCATCACCGACAACGGCGAATCAAGACCCTCCAGCTCGTCGTCTGACACAACGGCCGGTACCGCAGAATCCTCCTATTCCTTCCGTCCGAACCGCCAGAAACGATTCCGGGACTCACCCGATGAGGCCGAAGAGGTAGCGCAAGCACCGGCCCGCAAGCGGGGCAAGCGAGCCGTCCCCAACTCCTCGCAAGAAGGAGCAGGAGGCGCCGAGTCATCCTTTGCAGTCGACCAGCATATGCTTGATACTGCACCGCTGGCTCGCAAGTTCCAAAAGATCAAAGTCGTGCGCCCGGCGCAAGATATCCGCCACGAGACGCCCTTCTCCGCGGCCGGAGCTGACGGTGACGACAAGCCAAAGGACTACAAGAGCATGACCAAGTCGGAAAAGATGTCGGCATCCATGAAGAGTAAGTCTTATGAGCACTAGCTATTTCAAATAAGGATCTCTGCTTGCAGAATTGTTCGTAATGGGATGAAGAATGCAATGCTAACACACATATTTCCAATTTAGGTCGCTGGGCAAACGGCAACATGGCCGGAGCTGTCGAAAAGCGAAAAGCAACCCTCGCCGCCAAGAAAGCAGCCCAAGTAGCCGCGGACGCCAAAGATGGCGGCGGCGGCGGTACACCAGCACCGAAGCCTAATAAGCCTAAACACTCCAAGAAGGAGGTGCAGGCGGCGGAGAAACATCCTGCGGGGGGGTATGTCCCGGCCATTCCTGGGATGGGCTATCCGTTTTCTGCGAATTAGAGAAGCGTGCCTACTGTTCTGAAAGACGACTACCGAGAGGAAAGGGCCTGCATTCGTGTTGCGCTGCCTACATTTGCTGTTGTTTCTATCATGTCTGCTGTCTCTGCTGGCTGATGTGAGCCATCTATCATGCGTCCATGCTGCTTTCTCATTGCTGAGCACTTCTTTTACCGGAGCTTGTTCGGTCTCATCCATGTATTAGCTTGCTTCACGGGGGGTTTTTTTTTTGCTTCCCTTCTTTCTTTCTTTCTTTCTGGGCACTTGGAGTCTTCGACTCGGTCCCAGCCGGCACGCCGATTCGTTGTTGGGGACGGCGATTTAGGGCCCATACGGTCTGTCCAAGGCCTTTTCCCCCGCCCTTTCTTGCTTTTTGTTTTTATGTTCTTCTTCTTCTTTTTGGCAAGCAAGGGACATGAAAATGGCGGGACTCTCAGAGTACATATGGTGAATTGGTGTTTTGTTAGGTCATTTTGTTAGTGGTTTTCGTGTGAACTTAGCGATGTATATCATGCTGGTTGGTGTCCCTGTTTTTGGGACCTACGTTATGTTCCCGGCCTTAATTTGGTTTATGGGGTTTATTTTCATACTCTTTGAAAAACGCTTGATGATTAATAGACTGATCAACACACTCGCCGGTTATGGTTGCGTTTTGCTACCTTGACAGTGTTGATGTCCGGTGTGATTTCCGTGACTCGTCTCGCTGGGATTCATGGGGAAGAACCCCTAGATGACTTTCTGATGTAGGCGCGGAGGGCGTAACACAGCATTGGGACAGGCTGTGCACTTGACCGTGTTGGGGATGTCAATGGGTATGGCGAAGGAGTGGCTTAATAGTTTGTTTCATCATGCTGTGGTAGTGTGTGTGGTATCTTGTCTTTGCGTATGTGTGGGTAGTATTAGGCGTAGTATGCGTTTGTAGTGTTAGACATGTGCAGTTACCTATGTATGTGTATTGCATTTGCACATCATAACGTGTGTCGTATCAGTGTACGTAAGAATACAGTGTCTATCTGTATTTGTTGCGCCTGCATGAGTACCGACGAGAGTGGCGCCTTTTTTGCCGCCACCGTTGACACAATGGTGTACGTATGAACAATATATATTGTAATTGCAGTGTTACATTATACATACATACATACATACATACATGCATATCAAACCTAGTCTCGCGAGTCGCAGCGGGACGTACCGCTGCTTTTTAGGCATAGTTCACATCGTGTGAATTCAAAGACAATTTAAGAAGCGGGGGAGTCTGAGACAACTCTGCTTGACGTAGGAGGCTTTCCACCAAAGAAACAAAAGAGTCTTCGCACGAGCTATTCGATATAGATCCCTTCCTGTTTATTTTCTGTCCAGGATACCTGTCTAAGTCGGATCTTGTCATCTATGAAATGAGGGCCAATGTGGACTTGTCCACTCCAGTAGGTATTCTTCCCCGAGTCCCGCATATTCTTACGAATCCCTCATGGAATTCTTCCAACATATGTACTTCTTTCAAGTTTGCTCTCCAGGCTGAGTCTTCGAGTTGGATATTTTGAGATCCTTCGAATGATCACTCGTTTGGGCAGGGCATTCCACCCCCAAGGGCACTTCCAGACAAACCAGTCACAGTCACGGCAATCAACATCTCGAAGAAGCAATTTCTGAAGTCTCTTTTATAAGATTCCCTTTAAACGCCCAACGGAAAAAAAAATTGATGAAATTCCACAACCCTCTACATAACGACACCGGAGTTGGAGGCGATACGCTGTGTCTTGATGTCAGCATTTGCGGACTCGTGGCAGTGCGTTTGAATGTGCAAGTAGAAATGACTTACAGGCCACAGCTCGGCGGCTTCCTTGCCAACCGGGCCGGTAATGGCGGAGCCCTTCATCTCACCCTTGGGGTTGACGATCTGTCCGACGTAAGTTAGTTTGTGCTATTCTTGCCAGATTGGAGGGAGAGCACACGTGTGAAAATGGTTGTCAGGAGTTATTAGAGCAGCGCGAAACAGATCAATGCGAGGCCAAATCTCGATCCGCCCAGATGGCACCGAGCCGCTCCACTCCCGCTCCCATTCCAACATGCGCCTCCCTCCTACAGTTTTGATATAGATATCACCACGTACAACACCGGCGTTGTCCTCGAAGTAGAGGAAGACACCGTCGAATCGCTTCCAGGGCTTGGATTGCCTGACAATGACGGCAGGGTGGACCTTCTTCCTTAGCTCGGGCTTGCCCTTCTTGACGGTGGCCATGACCATGTCGCCGACACCGCCGGCGGGCAGACGGTTGAGACGAGCACCGATACCCTTAACCGAGATGATGTACAGGTTTCGGGCACCTGAGTTGTCGGCGCAGTTCATGACGGCACCGCTATTCGAAAAACGTTAGCTCGAGAGCCGGGGAAGACTTGTCGTTCGTTCGGAATCGGGGCGGTGCGGCAGGGTCGGGACGAAACGTACACAGGGAGACCCAGGGTCATCTTAAGCTTGCCACCAGGGGCACCACGCCTGTATGACAGAAGTGCGGTCAGCCAAATAATTCGGCATATGAAGTTGGCATGCCGGTATCTTCCAGATGCAGAAACATGATAGCGAACGTCGCCCATTTCCACCTTATCGAGTAAACGTCTCGGATCGATGGTCAAATAACGAGTTTCTTCGAGAGCTGCAAGATCACAAGCGCATTGAAGGCCAGGTATCCGCACATCGCCATTGTTCGTGATCGCCTCGAGTCGGGTCCGTCCGTCTTCGGGGAGTTGTTGCGTTGTGTTTGGCGTCCTGAGAGTAAGAAATCCCCCCTCTTGCACGTCGCTTCAAGATTTTTCGCAATACTCCAGAAGATTTAGCACATGGAAGGCCACTTACGAGATCTTGGCCATTGTGCCTGTTTGGTTGTGTCGTTACGTCGTGGTATAATTACCTGGGTCTCGATAGCCGTCGTATGCTAATCTGCAAGTGCGGAAAAAATGTAGTTGTCTCTGCGGAGTGCGGTACCCTAGGGCAAGCGAGTGAGACTTCACGTGATGATAGGGCTCCACCGGGTACGCCTGGCCCCCTGGGAAGAATTGGTGCATCTACTCCATACCTAACCTATCCGGTATCGTCTGTGGAATGGAGATGAAGATCACTTGAAAACGCGTAAACGAACAGCTTTTACAGGCATAAAAGATCTCGACTGGCTTGCGTTTGAATTTACTATACTGATTTGACTCATGATACCGCTGCCTCTCTGCCTATACCTACAGGTTTCTTCACATTGCACGCGTTTTTTTTTTGTCTCGTGTTGTGTGCTGCCTCACTCGACACTGGACAGAAGCAGCAGCCTTTCCTTTTTGCCCCTAGGTTGATCTATGTACCTGGATTCCTGGAATCCCTGGGGATTCTTTCGTGACGTAGGCGCGTGTCTCGATAGCTGGTCTGACCACTCCGTCTGGTTCTTGAAGGTGATAATCAAGACAAACACTGGCATCTGTCAGCATGACCATTTAATTCAACCTTGAGGAGTCTAACCTGAACCGAGGCTGGGGCGTCTTTATCACAAGTCAACTCCATCAGGTTTGAAAGCTGTTGACCTCTAACAACGTGACCCAAATGTGAAATGTTGACCACTACAAACAGGCCAGCGATTGCTTTCATTGGTAGCGCTTGTACGCTTCTTTCGCCGCCAGTCACCAACCGATCGTACCCTTTTGTCGCTATCCAGGAAAAGTTGTCAGAGACCAATACCTGAGGAGATGAACTACGCTACGCGCCAGGTACGATTTTCTAAAATGCGATATGTATACACATTTCATCCCGCCTGAGCCTACGCCATGGGCTCAGACCAGTAGCCATGACATGATCGATGATGAACTTGTGGCACGCCATGGTGCAGGCGGCATAGGTAATCTGACTCCGGAGATATGGCGGCGACGCCTTGCAAAGCAGGGTAGCACTGAGCAGTCGAAGACTCAAGAACTAAGCTCGTTCGTCGAAGGAAAGCTTTATTTTCGGAAATAAGGCTGAATCCGTCAACAACCACCAACAGCGCGCGTTGGCCCGGTTAGCTCAATCGGTAGAGCGTGAGACTCTTACCAACCATGTAATCTCAAGGTTGCGGGTTCGACCCCCGCATCGGGCTTTTCCTATAAGTAGAGAATTCGATTGGCACATCTTTTTGAGTGAGTCACCGTCATGATTTCTTTTGCAGTTTTTTTGGACTTGAAACCGAGAGGGTCTCATGTCATTACGGAATAGAACAGGATTTGCAATTTTTTCTTGAGATAATGGCATGATTGGTGAATTCCAGGGAGCATGACCTTGATAGCGACGCGTCAACACCGGTCAAGTCCAGGATGCAGATTCCCGATGATGTCCAGCGCCGCCACTCAATTGCACAAGTTTGTGAGTCGTATCAACACGGCACATTTGACTCTCTCTTCGACCTCGGGATGCCCCGTGCCTGAATCTCTAGCCCTATAAAATTACTCCAAGTACCTAGTGCTTGCGACATGGAACTGCACAGTGCAATCAGAAGCCCCATACATACCAACGCAGCCAGAGCATGTGCATTCCAGCCTCATGGGGTCCGGGGGTGGTCGAGAACTCAGTCCGTGGATAGAGCCATCTGTACGTCATGAGCAGGAAAGATGTACATACACGTAACACAAGTGTCTGCCGCTGTGACGTCGCACTACCGACACTATGCAATTGCATTGATGATGGCTTTGGCCACGGGCCATGACGATGGCCATGACGATGATGAGAGGCGTTGGGATGAGAATTGGCCACGTCCTTGGCCACCTCGAGCCATCCGGAACAATTGTACCAGTTTCCGCGGACTTCTGGAAGACGCCTCGGCCAGACTGCTGGGTAGGTGAGTCGCGACATGGCCAAGTCAGGTAAAGCAGGCGCGGCGCGTCTACTTCGATTGTATGTCGGTCCCGGTAGAAAGCCCTTCGACCGCCCCTGATGAGCAAGATTCCATAACGGGGAAAATTGATAGAAAGTAAACCGCCATCATCTCATATGATATAGGTATCCCTAAGGTCCATGGAGAAACTGAACATAGCCCTTGTCTTTGCAGCATACGCAATCCACTGTCCAGGCCAAGTCATTTTATATCCAGCCAAGCCCACACACATCATGAGTCGACCGTACTCTTCCATCCAATTGTTCCCCTTTTCATGAATCATCATATTTCATTGACTTCTCAAGTTCTCATGTATAAATGAGATAAACTGAGCAATTGCCGCCTTCTGAATGGCTCCATACTCATGTTGTACTCATCTTGAAAACGCCAAATTGACCTCCTCGCAGCTGATAGAGCACGGAGTAGTCACGTAGTGCACACAGACATGCACAATGCTACAAGATATATGTCCTCCACTGTTAAGAAAACCATACAAAAAGATGATACTGGTATATATGAATTGTGGATATGGGGGACGACGACGTAATCATCGTGACATTTCAAAAGTCGACTTCAAGCATGTGGGAGGATTGGACATTGGATGTCAAGACGAGTTTGACAGCTACTGCGGAGACTTGGTCAATATAGATCCAGGCAGGGATTTCGGTCGCTTGATAGACCCTCCCCATCAGGCGGCCTCTTTCTCAGCGCCCACGCGAGCGGAAGCCACTTCAAAGGCATGGGCAAAGTGTAACAGATCCAGGCGCGGGCACCGGCGGCTAATTCGTACCTTGCGCTTCGAGGTGATGGGACTTACATAGACTTTTGACGGAAATGTGAGAGCTCGGCTGTGTCTTTCTTCTAATGGAGTGAGCGAATTGGTGTCAGGTGAGTGTGATGCGGACAGGAAGTTGAAGAGAACTTATAGACGAGCGGTGCTTTGGCAGCAAAATAGATTGCATCTGATGGGAAAACGAGACATAGGTGGCTTCGCCGGCCCCGACACGGCCCCGACATCATCAAACGATCTTCCAACCGTTTCGCGCGTAACGCCGAGCCTCTTCCATCAGTAATTCAACATGCGTCACTCTGTCGGCGGTCGCTCGAGCAGCCGGACCCGATACCATTTTTCGTTGCCATCACACGGTACACCAGATCTGGACCTTGACTTGAACCTGGCTTTCTATTCAATCTTGATTCTATTTTTCCGTCGTTTTGATATTGCGTCAATTCCCTTCTTTCACCCGTTATGTCGTGGCCCCCAATTCTCGTTTCTCATCATGTTATGACCGCTCTCACGTTGTAACACGATATCCCTTTTCTTTCCATCATGCAATGCCTGTTCCTATTTTAGTTTCAATACTACCTCCCAGAGGTGATCTGGCGAGCACTGTGATGATGGTGGGAGTGAGCGGTGATATATTGATATAAAGTTGGTGTTGGTGTTGGTGTAGCCTGTAGGTATGATGCAGAGGCAGAAAATGCACTTGCGGTGGTGCAGCCTGCTCAGTGCTGAGTGACGACGATGTTCAAACTTTGTACATACCGTATGTAGGGGTTACAGTGGATCCCGCATAAAAACCGCATAAAACCTCCGTATGAGATACCTTGTACATATCTATGTACGTCACCTAATGTCCCCATGAAATCTCTATGTACTTATAAAGTAGGTACATACTCTCTGTTGTATGTCTTGATCTGGACAAAACAGCTCTAAGCGAAATCATTCAAATGGCCCCGATGTGGTGGTTTGCGGGCTCTTTGCAGAGGTACCCAGGTACACAATTTACCAATGTACATACCAGGCCCTCGCGATCGCGGCTAACGCGGCTGTCGGGGAGATAAATGATAAGGGGCCGAGAAATCCGGTCTCTGTCCGATTACATAGACTTGTGCTGCATCTTGCAGCAATTCTCAGACCTTCCCGAATCCCAGCACAGCACCATCATACTCCATATCTAGGACTCAATCCTGATACACTCCCACTCGAGCCCTCCATCTCTCGCCAGCGCAAGCTGATCCGACGTCTTCCCCCCACGATCCGCCAAAGCCCCTCCTTGTACAGCGCCGACAGTGTCTGACGTCCCCCACAAGATCTGATCACGACGAGACGAGCCGTGAACCCATCGCCGCGGGGCCGGACCTTGACCGCTGGATTCCAGAAAGCGGAACTGGCCCCGAGGTAATTCCCCGTGATCCGGTTCCGAAGAGTCACCCATCCGTCGTCGTCGACGCAGTCCCAGTGCCAGTGCCACTGGCTGTGAAAGGCGTCTGTGGTCTCGCAGGTTTGCAGCACTGCGTCCTCGCCGACGGCGATGAGTACGCTGCCGCTTTGCCGCTCGATCAAGACGTATCGCTGCCCGCTTTGGAGAGTAGCATCGCGGTCTGGGATGTCCATGGTGGAATCGGTCTCCGACGTAGGGGTGTTTACGCCTGTGGTCGTTGATCCGGCAGAGGACCCTTCGACGCGGTGCTTTTTGTGACGGTACCTCATAGCTTTCTTGGTTTGAGACTGCGCTGATGTGAACCTGTGGCCCGTTTTAATTGGAGCAAGGCTTCTAGACCCAAGGGTTCCAGACTATTGACTGCCGGGATGGTCGTTGGTACATGTTGGCTAATATTATGTTTCGAGATGATAGGCTTCGGGCTCTCGACAAAAGATCTTCAACAGGTCAGTCTTATTAACCAGAGCGGGTTGTTCAACAGAAAACGGACGGGGAAGTATCTACTACCTAGCGGAGAAGGGCGGCATTTATGCAGCAAGGACTTCCAGTGGACTCATGGGCTATATATCAGCAGATCGGCAAACGCGTCACAAGCATCGCAGGCATGCGGCATCATCAAACGACCTGTATCATGTGTCACCCTTCATGTGCTGCTCAGGGAGCGAGCACCCTCATTCGTTTGTCACCTCATCAGGGCCTCACTCCATTCTCACTCTTCGTCGTATGAAGAAGAACTCGACAAAGCGGCCGAGACAACTTGAAAGTGGATTCCCAGCGCCAAGATCGGCAATCAAAAATCGTGATTGATTGGTTCCAGGTTGTGTAAAGAAAGACAGAAGGAACAACAACAACGCTGTACAAACGATTGCGACTCTCGTCAATCCACAACAAACAGCCGAAGGTTCCTCTCCGAGCCTAGGTCAACATAATTACCAAGGCGATAGTAGCTGTCAAGAACTTCAAAGAAGCTTACCTTGTCTTTCCATCACTTTTCCGGCAATGATAAAATGGGTTTATCATTCAAGGCATCTCGTCTCTGTTGGTCTCCTCGCTCGCTCATTGGCTTTATACCCCGTACGCCTTCAGATACCGCCACGTTACAAAGCCGAGCCGCATCCAACGCGCAGAACTTTCGGCGAAGATTCAGGATCACGAGTCAAGATACACCATCAATGCATCACATACGCGACCACATCATGGAAAAGAAGAAAAGTCTTAATTATAATTAATTCGGCCTACGATTATTGCAGCCCATATAGACATTATCGACATATCTTCTTCCGCGAGTGATGAGATAGGGCGCGTTTAAGTTCGGGCCTATCCTCTTCCTTCCATATATGTATACATACATGCATTCCAATACACATGCTCTTAGAAGAGCGCGACAGCAAGACCGACAAGGCCCAGCAGGCCGGCACCGCTCAGCGTCGCGGCACCGGCAGTGACGGCAGGCTTGCCAGGTCCGGTTCCGGTGGCTCCAGTGGCCTCGGTGGCTCCGGTAGTTTCGGTGGCTCCAGTGGCCTCAGTGGCCTCAGTGGCTCCGGTGGTTTCGGTGGCTTCAGGGGCTCCAGGGGCTCCAGGGGCTCCAGGGGCTCCGCCGGAGGTCGAGCTGCCGATGACAGGCTTGCCATCGTTGTCGCACAGGAAGAGGCAGGCCGCAGCCGTCGACTTGCTTGCACTGGCGGCCCCCGGGGTACTTGTGAGCCGAGTTGCACGAGTAGCGGCCCTGGCTGTCCGTCAAACCGGGCGCAGGGCAGTCGGCCGCTGTGGCGAGGCCAGCGCCGATGATGCTGGAGAGAATCAGAGATGTCTTCATTTCGTCGAGAGGGTTGGACAGGTAAAGAAAGTGAGTTGTGATGAGTGAGCGAGAGTCGGTAAGGAAAAGTGAGTATTTGAAACGAGTGTGCTTGAGGTTCTGCTGTCCTGTTAACTCCACACAGTGGCATGCTCTCTGACTTTATATCTGGCCAAGATGACGAAAGTTCTCACGGGAATGCTGTGTTTCCCTCCAACTTGCACCACCCCGGACTCATGGATTGGCTGCGAGGAATTCCATAGCGGTCTGGCAGATAACCTCAACCCTTGGCAAGACTAAACCGGTTCTGTATTCGTGGGTTGATTGGCGGGTCGAAGCCAAAATTAACGACATACAAATGCCTTGCCCCTCACTCCGTAGATGGCAAGTTAAACCCGAGTCGGGTTTGGTCACTGGCGTCAGTGGTTGACTGACGGGTTGAAGCTCCTCTTTTCAACGGATCCTAAGCTCATCCCTTGGTAAGCTCCAACCAGAATGGAATCATGGATATTTAGCACGTTGGATGCCATTAAGGTAATCTTAAGCCGGCTTGAGGTTCGGTAGACAGTTGGAACTTGGCGGGTCGCAAGCTCGTATCGACAACGCATCGAATTGTTCCTGCTGATGCCTGCATGCGAATGTATACATATGTCCCAAAGAAGAAGGTCGAAACCTCTTGAAATTGCATGTATACTTTCTTACCAACCGCCTCTCCCAGGATTATACATGTATCCGCTTGAATCGACAGGCACCGGACCATGCCCTGCCCTGCGCTCAGTGACGGGTCGGGTCAGTACTGAGTAGGTACTGACAATAATAGGTACCCAACGTCAAGACAACAACAATAAAATGGGAAGGCCGAGGGGCCCTTCCTGCTTCGGATAGAGTGCCTAGTGGGCTAGTCGAGCTAAAGGGCCGCGAATCTGGTTCGTCGTCTCTTGCAGCTCCGTGTCAAGCATAAATTACAATCATGCCCTGCTCGCTACGCTCGTTATAAGTTAGCAAGCTATCTAATACAGGTAGGTACATATGTATCTCCATCATCTGCGCATGCTGTTTTCTGCCAGAGTATACCGGCCGCGACTTTAACATATTCTACCTCTTAGGTACCTAGATACAGTAACGAGTATACATGAAGTCAAGTCAAGCTTTGCTTTACGTCTAATTCTTTTCAATCATCGTCGCAGATTAGTTCAGCTTTACTAACTATTTAGTGGCATGGAACCAGGAACAAAGAACACGCCGAGCTCGGAGCGCGAGCAAAATAGGCGCAATCATAGCGCGGCAACCATAGCAATCGTGCCCATGCTAACAATTAAGTGTGAAGAATCGGATCCGGGCTACGCCTTCCGACCCGACCAAAAGGTCAGAACACTACCTAAGCTGGTAGGAACCGGCTTAGTGCGGGATATAGGTAGCTAGCCTATAGGTACAGGCTACAGCGCAACAGTCAGAGCCTGAGCCGTCACACTAAGCACACCACGACGGCAACGGCAACAAGAAACACAACGGACCAAGTCCTCACTATGTAGGTATGTACGTATGTATTGGTCTTGCACGGGTACCGTACGGAGTATGTTCTCAGTAACTTCATGATTTCATCCTGTGTCCAATGATCTGGTATGTTAGCTCCTCTACCTCTTATCCCCGTTTCTGAGACTCGTCAGTCTTCACTTGTGATGGAGTACATGTGAAAATACGCTTGAAGGATTTTGAAAACTGTCTCAACGCTTAACCCGATTTGGACGTGGAAATATGTACATTGACTGTACATATGTACTTCGAAGTCTACCTACAGGTCTTGCGCGCAGCTTCCCCTCAACCCAATACCTACATACAACTTGACATGCGCATATACTTCAATTGATATATCGGACTGTCGCGAAGTCTTGAAGTCTGCCATATTCTTGCCGCATTCACGTCGTAACGACATACATAGTAGAAAAAAAAGACATGTGAGTAAAGAAGTGCCTCGACGTGCAGGTTTGTGCCGGTGAGTTGCGACGTCCAAATCGGGCTAAGCGTTGAGGCAGTTTTTCAAATCCTTGATGAGGCGTATTTTCAAATCCTTGAGGCGTATTTTAATACTTCTCGTGATGAGTTGTTCATGCCTGGACGTCGCCCTGATCATTCATCTGTTTTAAGCTCTAAGCAACTTAATTCAGGGAGCGCGACCTTGATGACGACATGTCAACAACAATCAAGTGCAGGATCGATCCGCAGACTCTCTTGAACAACTTTGGAGGTCGCATCAATCGAGTCTTTGACCCCATGAATTGGGAACGCCTAAAAATATAGGATGCGACTTCTAGCGAACTGGAACCACAATCGGAACGGAACGCCCAATGCCAACGCACTGTCTTGTTCGGCATTTCGCCAAAGCATGTGCATGTATGTACTCCGTACGGGGTAGGTATGTATACATAACATTCCATTCGGCCGTCGCTGTCGCTGTATCTAGCATTATTTGCGGGAAATACGAAGGCAGGCTACCTAATGTAACGGAGGTAGGTACCTAGAGGTATGTACAGTATGTAGGTACCTATGTATGTATGTATGTATATATATACCTAGTACATACTCCGTACCTGGTAACAATGGTCCGCCGCTGTGACGACGAAACACCAGGCACTTTGCAATTGCGTTGATGATGGCAATGTCCATTGTCCATGGGACATGCCGATGGCGATGACGGTGATGAGAAGCGTCCGGGTGAACTTGGCCACATTCACATTGAGCCATGATGGAACGGTTCTATCAGTCGACTTTCGAGCGAGGCCTTTCATAAATGGACGTGCCAGCTTCGCTTCTGCGAGCCATAGGTACCTCCCACAGCACCCCTAGGCTTTCTAGCCTGGCCTGCTGCTTTCAAAGACCGTCTCAGACGCAAGCGTGAGCTTGTTGAACCCCGGTGCCAATGATATGCCTGTTCCTTTGATGTGCTATCCTTGTTGAAGTTCAGAACTACATATGTATCTAACTTCTCCCGTACAGGTCCTATAGGCGTCCGCGCTGAGATCGTGAAAAAGACGTCAACTTCGATGCATTACATACATACATACATACAATTTAGGTACGTACATACATACATACATCCATACTCTGGGCAGCCGGCATGGCCACGGCCCACATCAGTCATGTGCACGGAGCCGGGAGTACTCCGTACGCACGGAGTTTACGGTTCTCGGTCGGTCCGAGGGGCGAACCCCAATCGATCGACTGTCCCCTGTTCGTGACAACTTATACAAGCGGGGTTCCATAACGATGAAAAAAGAGATGGCACAGTCCATAGGTACATACTCCGTAAATTGCCATCATTCTCAGATACCGGACCCAAGAAGAAGGCATCCCATCATCCATGTCTTCGCAGTGAGCACCACACGCAGTCCAAGATCAAGTTTTTTCGTATCCACTGATTCCACTCAAGCCCACCGCACCATGACTCGACCAGACTCGACCAGACTCTCTCGTCCCTTCGTCTCATTTTGCTAGGTCCCATTTCCATCATATCTCATATCTTCGAAGTTAGAACGCACCCTGTTTAGATGAAAGAAAGTCGAGTAATGGCCTCCTTCTTGAAACTTCCACCGTCTCGTGGTTTCGATTTGGAAGGCCAAGTTTACCTCGCAGCTGGAAGAGCAGTGCATAATGACGTATGCACAATGCTTCAAGAATCGATCCACCCGCTTCCAATAAAACCATACACAAAACCTATAGTGTTATATACAAAGCTGCGGGGATGAAAAACGGCGACATACTCATCGTGACATTTCGTAAAAGTCGTCTTCCCGTCCTGCTTTGAGAACGAAGCAACGTTGAAGGCTTGGACGAAGCCCAGACAGGGATGTTGGGGACTTCCAAGCTCCGGGAGCCACTGCGGAGGCTTGGTCAAGATATGGAGTAGATCCAGGCAGGCAGGGGGTTCGGTCGCTTAATGTCCGTAGACTCTTCCCATCTGGCGGCCTCTTCCTGAGCGCCTACGCGAGCGGAAGCCACTTCAAAGGCTTGAGCAAAGAGTAACAAATCCAGGCGCGGGTACGGGTACAGGCGGCTTATTCGTAGAAAAAGACCGCTCTACTCCGTAGGCATCCCTCCCTCCCCCGGCGACAACCAGGGGAGCAGAAGCCACTTGAGAGTTTTGGGCAAAGTAATAGATCCAGGCGGGGATGTCGAACTCTTGAAAGGGTCAAGTCACCTCTTTAGGCACCCTCCTCCTCTGCGACCGGAGGAGCAGGAGCCACTTCTGAGGCTTGGGCAAAGAAGATCCGGGCCGGAACGTCATAGTCGTTAATGATACTATAGTAATTTCCTACTTTCGTTTTAGCGTCCCGTGGACCAAAGGAGAGCAGGCAAAGAGAAGGGGGCAAAAACAAAAAGGGGGGGGGGGGGGGGGGGGGGGGGGGGGTCGTGGGGCGGTGAGATATGTAGGAAACTCAGAGAAAGAAGCTGATTGGGTGCAAATGAACTTGCTCAGCGCAACTTACCCCTAGGCACAAACCAAGTCCCGCCAGCAGATATTCGAAACTGCGCCCCATTGATAACGACTTGTACTTTTCCATAGTGCAGGAAAAACACCATGTGCATCTTGCGCGAGTTTTTGGGTCGCTTCATAGAATCAGGCGGAAGGTCGACCACGCCTGCGCCCATGAAGGGCAGGGTGAGCGTTTTGGCGAAGCGAAATGATGCGTCAGGAATGTCTCTAACTTCAATGGCGTCTGCGGCAATGGCCAAGCGGTCCTGCGTGACGCGCACTTCGTCTTCGTCGGCGGGTGGGTAGAGCTCGTGCTGCGGCTCCCATAGCACAATATCGCCCACGATTTCTCCGTTTTCTGTCTCCCAGGTTTCGCGTTCCTCGTCTTCTTCGACGGCTTCGTGGATGATTTGCTTGGCTTTGGCTCGGGTTCGGCTGTGAGGCGCACGGGCTGATGGGAGCGCATCTGGCGGGAGGCGGACGATATTCTTTGCGGTGACCTCTGGCTCCAGGCCTAGGTCCAGCTCGTGGTCTCGTAATACCTTGTTATCTCCCCACCAATCTCTTCCTCGAGTCAGGGACGAAGGGCGTCCTGCTGGGAGTTGGCCTGCGGTAGAGGCGCCATTGTTTCGAAACGATACCAGGCCTCGACTTCTCGGCATGGGTGGGCCGCGTTGAATCTCCATGAATGATTCGTCGCCTTCGCCCTCATCCTCTTGGTCCTCATCTCGTCGTTTCCTTGGGGGAGGTCGCTGCTCCGACTTCCGTGGCCTTCCCCTTCCTCGCTTTACTACTGTGGGTTCCGTCTTGGCTTGCGGCTTGGCTTCCGTCTTGAATCCCACGTTGGGTACCTCGCGTGCTTGCGGTCTCGGGGCAGGCCGTGGCTCTGCTGGTGCCCCTTTTGTTGATGCTGATGCCGAGGTTGCTACTGGCCGCGGCGGTGGGGGCATATCTATCCGCTGTCTCTTGCTTTCTCTGGAAGGCTGCTCTTCATCTTCTGAAACGCCCTGTTCGGCACGCGTCGCTTCCCACGACGGACGCCTTGTTGTGGTCTCGTAAGTTGATGGCACGGGTCGCGCTTCCTTCAGTGGTGGTAATGCCGGCGAATTGGTGAGTGATGGTGGGTAAGCTGGCGAATTCTGCTTTGCATCCTGGGGTGAGTAGGCGATTCTCCCTGCAGCAGGAGGGCGGGCGTTACCTGCTGCTGGACTGTCGAAACCTGTTCCAGTGAAGTTATCACTCCTCATGCCATCGAACATGTCCATGCCTTCGTGTACAAGATCTGACACTGTCGGATCTATTGGCAGACTTTGCGCGTCGTCGTCTTCTGCCTCAGCTTCGCGCTGCTCCTCCCGCATTTTCTGTAACGACGGCCTCGGCGACCTGGAAACACGGCTGACATCCTTTCCGCCTATACTTGCCAATTTCCCCGATGGTTTACCAAAGTCCAGTTTTCGAGTGACTGTCACATCGCCAACATCAGTGAGACCGCTACGCGAGGGAGAAGAGAGGTGTTCTAGGTGGCGGCTCCTCCTCGCAGGTGAATTCAGATGTGTCTTGACAGGGGATCGACTTTTCGGCAGAGGCAGCGGTATACTGTGTCGATTTTTCAGCAGCGTCTGCGGTCCTGGCCCATCGCCTTCACTGTCGTCAGCTTTCTCCAGTTCAAATCTCTCCGTGCACTCCGAGCTGGCGGCACTCACTTGATGCGATTTCCATTTCCCCACTCCCCGCATCATCTGAGCTTTCGTCTTCACGATTTGTTGGCTTGGCTTCCTGCGGAGAAAATATCGAATCGAGCGGCTGCATGCCATGTTCGTCTCGTTCGCCCCGGTCTTGGAGCACGACTCCTGTTTTACTGCGACCACAGCATTAGCCTCCGATGTTCAAATTGGGGTGTAATTTGAGGCTTTTTGTCCATGTCTTCCGGGGGACTGTGCCGTGTATCATAGTCGCAACATACCGACCACGAACACCAAGCTGATGAAATGCTTGAGGCTCAGCCCGCGGCCGCTTGACGCTCCGCGCCATGGCGATATACTGGGTGTCGCGCGGATGGCGGCTAGTCGCGACTCTGGTGTTTCGCGTTCAGACTTGTCGCGCGGCCGGAACAGTATCGCCCAGGGCCGAATATACGCGTCCTGACGCAGGGTTCATCTGGCTTGTGACGACGGCTTATTGATTCGTTCTCGCCTTCATGAAATCGGTGCGCGCTTGTTGACGGATGATGTAGGAGGTCGGAAGGGTCGGCCTGCTGGCCGGTTTGTACATAATCAGTTCAGTGCTTAGGTGGGGCTAATCGTGCGCCGCCAATTTCGAAATTCGGACTAACGACGCGTCTCCCCACGCGTAAAGCACTATCAGAGCCAGTCTGCTTCAAACATCAACACCAGTAATCTCGCAAGTTGAACCCATTGTGTGATCACTGATTCTATACTATTTTCCGAGAACAAAGAAACATCAACTTCATTATTTAATTTCGCACCACTGAAGTCCATCCGAACCCAGAACACCCCCGATATCATGGAGGAACCTAAACACCCCTCCAGCACCACCTTCATCCCCCCGTCCGTCGACCACTCTACTCTCCTCACCGGCGCCTCATCCACCCACTTCTCCCCCGTTCCGCCCTCTCTCCTTACCTCGGAACACGACTCCAAAGCCTCAAGTCCGCCCTGCTGCCTCGGCGTCGACGAAGCCGGCCGTGGCCCCGTCCTCGGGCCCATGGTCTATGGCGTCTTCTACCTCCCCCTCCCGCTCTCCGATCCTCTCCTCCGCGAAACACACCACTTCGATGACTCCAAGGTCCTCACCCCCGTCGTCCGATCCTCCCTCATGAAAACTCTCTGCACGCCTGGCTCCGACCTTCATTCCTCCTGTGGCTGGGCCACCACGTCCCTCTCCGCGCGAGACATTGGCGCCAACATGCTCCGCCCAAGCCCGTACAATCTCAACGCCCAAGCCATGGACACAACCATTGAGCTCATAAGGGGTGTCTTCGACCGTGGCGTCAACATCCAGGAGATCTATGTGGACACTATCGGCCAACCAGCTACCTATCAGGCGAAACTGGAGCGCGTCTTCCCGACGACCAAGATTACGGTGGCGAAAAAGGCAGATAGTCTGTATGCTTGTGTGAGTGCGGCGAGTGTCTGCGCAAAAGTGACGAGAGATGCTGCGTTGGAGCAGCTGTACCTGGCGAGGGGGGTTAGCGGTACCAGTGGAGATGCGGACTGGGGATCGGGGTATCCTTCTGATGCGCGCTGCGTGAACTGGATGAAGAGGAATATGCATCCGGTGTTTGGATGGGGCCCTGAGTGTAGATTTAGTTGGGGGACGGCAAAGGATATGCTGGATGGGAAGGCGGGTGCTGTCAAGGTGGATTGGCCGGCCGAGGAGGATGAGTCGATGAGGTTGACGGACTATTTTGGCGGGGGGGAGCAAGATGAATTGGGGGGTTGGTATGGTTCTTCTGTGGGGGTAGATATTTTTTGAGCACTGAGAAAGAAAGACGGCCAGGAAGTCAATCATGCCTCGTTTCTATCGATCTTGCTTTTCTCTATTTTGTAGCCTTTTTATTTTGGCGCAGGCTGCTCATAGCGAAGTCAACACGTATAGAAACGACATGACACAACGCTGCAAACAAGAACCATGCTGGTGCACTCATAGCCATAGATATCGTATAGTATCCTATCATAAGACTACTCAATCTTATTTTTATCTGATTACTTCTCCCCCGTCCCCTTACCCAGAAAGAAAAAGCGCCCCTTCAGACCAGATTGAACCATTTTTGTAGTACAGACACAGTACAGGACAGCAAAACAGGCAGCAAACCCTAAGGCCTCTCAAATATCATCGAGACTTTCCTCCGCAGAACCGTCTTTCCTGCCCCGACTATCCAATCTGTCCATGCTGATAGACTCGCGGTCGCTATTATTCGTCGACGAGTTCCTAGCAGGCACGTCCAGCGCCTGTCGCGCCGTCTCTGAGCTGGCAATGAAGTCGCGTAGCTGCTGCTTGGCAATATCGACGCCTTGATTGACCGCCGCGTTGCTCATCTGCATCATGGGGCCGAGGAGGTTGAGCGTGTAAGCAATGTAGGTCCCTCCTGCGGCCAAGAGGAGGAACACAAAGAGGAATGGATTTCGCAGGACTGAGATTTTGAAGTGTTAGTTCCAATAAGATGCAGAGGAAGAATAAAAGAGGGGGAACAAAGAACGCAAAGGAAGAAAATATTTGTATCGATATAGAAAAGAGCACATTTGATACGTACCCATGAAAATTTCATTCCATCCCAGCGCAATGAGTAGCCCGTAAAAGTACCACGGAATCTGGGCAACACCACCAATAGCACTCCTCTTGGCTTCAACATAGACGCCATCAGCCGTCTTTTTGAACCGGACAACAAGGTCCTGACGCTTACTTTCGCTGAGCACCGTCATTTCTTCCTCGAGGCTCTTGCCTTCGTCTTCGTCCACGCCCCCAATGGGAGCCAGGTCCTCCTCGTCTCCGACTTCCGCACCACTTGGCTGTCCTCCGATAAAGCTGACGAGATCAGGAGCCGCATAGGTCGTGGAGAGACGGAAACGCGATAGGAGCGGGATGAGGGTCAGAGTGGACTCTCGTGCTTTGGTGTAGATGCCTTCGATATCGTCCGTGGGGCGCCATATCCGCGGTACGCCCGCCTCGTCGTATCGGAACTTATCCTCAAAGTTTTCGCGTAGCTTGAGAAGAATGTTGCCCTCCATGACCTCTTCTTCGATTCTCTCGCGCAGGCCGACCCAGCTCTTGCGGCGCAGGCGCCACATGCCCACCTCGGCTTCCTCATCGCTAGCGTCGAAGCTCTTGGCACGGTCTGCGAAGCGACTTTCGGCTTCCTTGACGATACCGGTGAAGACGTCCCATACGCGATCCCAGAGGTCCTTCTCGCTGGGCTGGTCGCCCGTTTCGGGCGCGCCGGTGCCGCCTCGTCCGGAGCCCAGCTTGTTGAACTCGAGCCCGATGGCATCGCCGAGACGGGACTTGACCCATCGCTCAACTCTCGTCGCCAGTCGTCGCATTTCCTCCTTGCGCAACTTGCCGCTAACTTGGTCGAGCTCGGCTTCAAACAACTGGGACTGGGACTGGAAATTGGTCCACGGCAGGTCTTGAATCACCAGTCCCTGCGCTTCGGTCTCGAAAATCTCCAGCGTCTTCTTCTTCTCATTGGCCACAATCTCGGCAAACTCATAGCTGCCGCCAGCCTTTTGCCCGGCCTTGACCTTATTTGTCACAGCGTCACTAAATGCCGTCACACCGGCCTTGTGCGCAGCGGCTAGCTGGCCGACGTAGAGCGCCTTGAGCCTTGCATCGACCTTGGCCTCCAGTTCTTGTCTCTTGCGCGTGAAGACACCCTTGTGGTAGCGGCTGGCCTGAACCTCGAACGCACCGAGCATCTTCGCGCGCGCTGTGCTGCCCACGCCGCCGAGGTCTGGGAACACGAGGATCTTTCCCAGCTTTGACGCCTCGCCTTGTTGCTCCTCAAGAGGGGCCACGACGTCATCAAACGCCACCAACACTTCGCGGGAAATCTCGTCGCATCGAAACTGGGCCAGCAGCTCCTGCTGGGTCGGCAGATCGAGGTCCTTGTTGTTGACAATCTGATCCCAGATGCCCTCAGCGTACACGGAGAAGCCATCGGCGGGGATCCTTCGATGATACTCGGGCAGAAAAACGCCGCCCTCCAGCTCGTGATCGCTGCCCTTGCTTCCCCTGTGGCCAGCAGTAAATCGGGTGCCTAGGTTTTGCACTTCACTAACAAATTTGTCTGCTTGTAGGATCTTGTGGGGCAGGGCAGCGAAGCCAAAATCGAAATAGTCTTGGATTTGAGCCTTGTCGAGGCCCTGGGGTTTGGAAATCGTCGACCAGATTTTTGTCAGATCTTGTATCAGGGTCGTGCGGAGGTTGGACAGGGGCGTGGTGCCAAGGTGGTCTCGGATGACGAAGAAGAGAAGCGATCGTGGTGTCGACCTGCAGACAAACATGTATCGATGAGCTTCATACGTTTCAAAGACGCTGAACATTTCTTGCGTCCCCGCGCAAGCAGTTGACGACAACAAATGAAGAAGGGAAATAGAGCCAAGGTTATGTCATACTGTTTGTCTCGTAGAAAGAGCTGCAGGTTGACCTCAAAGACCGTCTTGAGCAGGCCCATATTGGCGCCTTGATACAAGCCAACCTGATGCTCCCAGATATTGATGATCAGGACCTCGCTGGTCGCTAGCGCAAATAGAGCGCTCTTCCTCTCAAAGTCTTGGTCCTCGCCACGTTCACGGCCATCAGTGCCCTCGACATCCATGACGAGGATGTTGTCGGCCATCTTTGCGCCGGCGCTCTCCTTGCGCTTGTTCTTGGACATCCAGATGCCCTTTGTAGTTTGCCGGCGTTCCGTCTCGGACATGACGGAGAATTCGGTGCCGAAGAGATTATTCAAGAGGGTAGACTTTCCGGTCGATTGGGATCCAAAGACCGAGATAAGATGGTAGTTGAAGCCGGACTCGGCGACACGGGTGTTCTGGAGATAATCGTTGAGGTTCGTACTATTTGCAGGAAACAAGGCGCATGCGCGCGCAGCTGTTGATTAGCCTTGGACACGCGTGGGATTCTGCACCCATCAAAGGAAGACGGTGGGATGCTGACTTGAATTCTTTGTCCTCGTCAATGACTTGGACGCCATGCTCGAAGCTCCCACCAGCAGGCGAGGCTCCCACGGCGGAGAAGTGGCCGTTCATGATGGCGATGGCAGCTCAAGGGCGGTTCCAGGGGCGAACAACATCAGACGGCGGCGCGGATGAGGATAAATTAAGCCAGAGAAGGGAGCTTTGGCTTGTGAATACCTAGGAGCTTGCTGTGGAAAGGATAAAGGGGAGGACGAATGCGGTACGTATGCTGGCCTTTGGATACAAAAGCGCGAACCGCCACGAGCCCGGATAAAGAGACGGCTTGCGAATGCGGCCGGGGTGTTGCGCAAGGCACGGGGATGGAGTGTTGGGAATCTGGGATGGATAAGTGGGTCCATACGGCCGGGTCCCGCTTGATTATTCCGCTCCGGGGCCAGCCCGGCCAAGACTTGACGACAAAGCAAGCCACAAGCCATCCAAAGCCACGAGCCATTGCCAAGCGTGAGGACTCCGTCACATCTCACAACTTTGAACTTACAAGTCTCCCCATCTTCCCCATCATTCCCATCGGCGCCATCTCCCACACTCGTCTTCCACAAACGCAAGCCAACATGTTGATCAAGGAATCCCACGTCGACGTCTCCACGTCTGCCAACGGGAAGACAACTTCTATGCGTACGAAAGGACCCCGTCAACGACCTATACCACACCAAGCTCACCACTCACCCTCATCGCAGGCATCTTCCTCTTCCACCCCACCATACCAAATTATCCCAATGCGTGCGTTCTTTAACGCCCCCGGCATATTCCCCATGTCTACTACACTATGAGCAAACCGTAGTTAGAAGCACAATGCTGAATCCAAACTAGTCGCTTCCCGGGTGTATGCCTCTTTAGCGAGATCTACCAAGGTACCTCACCACGATGAAGAAGTGACCCCTCTTGTCCCTTTAGTTAGGTAGTCCGTTCTTCTTCACTTTTCTTTTCAATTCGGAACTTTGAACGGTATTTTTCTTACGTTGAGACTCTTTGACTATAATCTGTTATTGTAAGACGGCTATCTCAGGCTAGAATATGCTCACGCCCTCTTACAGTGACCGGCCCCGTCACCCGCTTTGCGCGTCAAATTGCCGGACATGGCTTCATCGTCGCCGCTCCGTCCTCATACCACGATTTCGTAGGTCCAGAACCGTTGAACTACGATGTTGCCGATACAGATCGCGGCAACAAGTTCAAAGTTGAAAAGGTGAGATGGCTGGTTTTTATCTTTGTCTCTCTGTAGACCGTGCCACCATAAACTATTCTCAGCACAACTTTCAGCTAACCACGTTCTCAGACTCTGGAGTCTTATGACGCAGACTCATCTGCCACCGTGACCCATCTCTTGTCCCTGCCTACCTGTACAGGCCGGATCGGCGCAACGGGCATGTGCCTGGGCGGACATCTCGCCGTCAGAGCAGCCGTAAGTCTTCCAACACCTTAAAAAGCCGCACCGCAAGTTTACAACCATGTAAAGATATCGGACTCTCACACTTTTTCTATCTACATAGCTTGACCCTCGCATCACAGCCACGGTCGCCTACTTCGCCACAGACATCCACTCCCGCACCCTCGGCCCTCACTCCTCCGCCAACAGCTCCCCTACCCCGCCCCCGTCCTCTAACCACACGCTCGATCTATTCGCAAATCTTAAGGGCGAGCTTTCTCTTCTGTTCGGACTCAAGGATACGCATGTCCCCGATCAGGGACGGGATCTCATTCGCCAGAAGCTGCGCGAGGCGGGTGTAGTTTACAGTTTTCATGAGTTTGCCTGGGCGCAGCACGCGTTCATACGCGATGAACTGAGCAAAGGCCGCTACGATCCCGCCATCACGAAGACTTGTTTTGAGATCCTGCTCGAAGTATTCGGGAGGATTCTCAAGACAGATTTGGGAGATAGGGAAGGGGGCCCGGTGGAGTTGGAGCATGTCTGTTGAGAATTACGAAGTATACAATCATCCTTTATACAAGCTCGGCAGAATACATATACCTGCGTAGTGATGAGATACATCGTACAATACGTACCAGCCAGTGTGTCGAGACCTGTTCATTAAACGAGAAGAATGAGTCACTCGGGTTATCGGGCCATCGAGCCGGGTGATATAAGAAAGAGCCCTATGATTTGCACTGATAAAGGAAGAGCGTGAAGTATTTCAAGTCGGAATATATGTATGTAGTTAGTTGTCTTACAAGTAAAGAAATGTGCACTTCCCAATCCGGGGCGCGGCCTCATCCGCCAGAAGCTACGAGACGCGACTCCTCGATTCATAGCTGTCACGACAAAAAAAGGGGCTTCAACTAATTGCTTTCATCTCTCTAAAATTCCTGCGCCAAGCGGAATCAATTCTGCGTAGCTTAACTAGGGCATACAAATTCCCCAACACCCTAAATCAACATATCCCGTAACAGCTAACTATACCTTCATGTCTTATTCTTTAACATTATGAGTGTATTTTTTTGTTTCTTTCGCACCACCTTTTTGAAAAAAAAAATTCTTTGAATATGCGCCACGTCGCTCATTGCATATACATTCTATGTCCCCTTCGCAGGGTTTACTGATGCCCAGACGATGCTGGACCCTGCGCCGCCCCTCTTGACGGCCCCCGTGACGGGCCTCGTGATGGCCCGCGTACATTACTCCCTGGTTGCATGGTCTGCGAAGCCGAAAATGGGAGACCATCCTCTTCCTCTTCCTGCACAGTAGCCTCATGCGGTACATTCCGGTTGAAGCTATAGAATCGCTGCGGCAGCCCCGTCTGTGCTTCTTCGTCAAAGCTCCCCATGTACGGACTGTTGAGGGTGTTTGCCTCTCCGGGGTTCAGCGTCTGGAGACCCTCGCCGGCTCTCCTTCGTCCACGCTGACTCTCCTTCTTCAGAAGTTCGTTCCGGATCGACTCAATGTCCTTGGACCGGCGGGGGTCCTCGGACGGGGAGCGCGAAATGAAGGATCGGTCGTCACGGAAGTCCCAGTTTCCGCTTGTTTCCAGAGCGAGGGAACGGGCATTCAGCTCCGCGGCAGCTTGCTGTTCCGCGGCGCGAGCTTCTTCTTCTGTCTGGTGGATTTGCGCAGGGACCATGCGAGCAGCGTCGGCGACTTTAGCGGCCTCTTCTCGGCTCTTGGATGCCCACTGATCCGTTACGGCAACTGCATAAGTTGGGTTCGTGGGTCCGCCGAGAGTCTCGCTGCCGCCACCGGGTTCGTAGATGGGAATCTTCTTGAGGGCGAGGGCTAGGGCACACATAAACTTGGAGCGGCGAGTGGCCCGGACAACACCATTGTGCCAGTTAGACTTGTGCTGAATCGATATTTCAAGCGTAAGCTTGTCCAGATCGTTGACTCCGGTAACACCAATGGTGAATTCGGGCTTGAAGTCTCGGGAATTGTCGGGGTGCCTGACAAACTTTTCCATTTCGGCTCGGAGGAGTTCAATGTCTTCAAAGGAAGTGTCGAAGGAAACGTCCACCGAAAAGCTCTCCGTCATGGCCTTGCTTCGTGTAACATTGTCGATCCAAAGATTATTCAGCACAATGTTTGGTACCTGTATTGCATTGTTAATCATGATGCGTCTGGGAAAACTCTTTGATAGGAAATGCAAGAAGAGGAGTGTTGCATACCTGAGTAACCTGGTTCTGCGCAGTCTTGGTAAAAACAGTGTACAGCAACGAGATTTTCTCGACAATCATCTGTGAACCACTAATCTCGCATCTGTCGCCAACGTCATACGGATGCTTAACGAAAAGGAAGATGCAAGAGCCCAGGAACTCCTGTGTAGTGACTGCAAAGACAAAGGACAGAGACAGTAGAGCTGTACCCGCTGTCGCTACCGTGGTCAGGAAGCTGCTGTGGAAGAAGAAGACTGTGTGAAGAAATTAGCAAGGTACTTGAATCAATGATACACAACTCTGGAATACGTACGAAAGATGAAAATGGTAATCAAAACCACGACAAAAAGCAAGACCTTATCGAAAACGAGAAGAGCCTGTCCAATGTCCTTCATGCCCTCACCAATCGCTTTGCGCTCCTTGCCGATCTCGACCGTTTTGCGCACCATTTCGTCGAGACTGATGTCGCCGTTTAAATCAGAATCTATCATGTTGAAAGCCTCTTCGGCCTCGGCCTTGTACGCGGGGCCCAGGACCTCCTCAAAGTCTTCGATATAGAGCGCATCTTTGCCCTCGAGCACAAAGGACATCCAGATGCGACGTCCCAAGGCCTCGGATGGCAGGTTCTTCTCCAGAGCCTCGAGCACGATGGAGTGAGCTGAATTGGGGTTGAAGACTTGTTTGCCAGTGATTTCGTGTGCCACGTGACCGACGGCCGATGTGACTTTGCCTCCGACTTTGCCTCCAAAGCGACCCACGCCACCAATAATCTTCATGGGTGTAGCGGAGCCATTGCCACCGATAATCTTCTTCTTCTTGGATCGCAACATCATCTCAATGCTATCGTTGATGACATAGTCTTCCTCAGAGAACTCGTGGCAGTACATGGGGAAGAGTGTTCGAGATGCGTCGTATAGAAGGCCAAGGAGATGAATTTCGCGCTTGGAAGCCTTGATCCTGTTCGCAAACGAGCGTTGATGATAGGAAACGCCGATGAGCTGAACAAGAGCCTTCTCGACCAGGAGGACGGCCGACGAGACAAACAAGGCGCCCAAGATCTTTTCTATGATATCGGTCCACTCAATGCCAATCGAGAGCGCACCGCTGAAGAGTTGCTTGAAGGTAATCCAGGTAGCCAACGCCCAGAAAAAGAGTGAAAGCGTGATGTTGAGATTCCTCAGGACAGTGGCATACTTGCGCACACCAGTGCTGACAACGCCTGAGACGAATAGGAAGAGCTTGGGAAGCAGCCATGCGACGATCTTGCCGGCCCAGAGAGTGAGCCACGTGATTTCTAACCATAGTAACAAGCTGTAGACTGAGGGGCCGTCCTTGATGACAAGTTTTTCGTTGGAGTCTTTGATTCGTACGTCGCCTATCGTGGGCGTTTCCTTGTTGCCCGTCAAAGCCAAAACGATGACGGGTACTGCCAAGATGATGCCCACTGGGACAATGTAGACCATGTAGCGGGTGACGACGGAAAAGCCAATGACCTTGGCGTAGAATCGGCCAAGTGCATTTACACTGACTTCGTCGGAGCCACCGGTATCCTTTCGCCCGAGTTTATCGTTGTCAAGCTTCCGTCGTCGACCAGCATGGCGATGCTTGACCTCGGTTTCGTCCTTTTCATATCCATCCTGCGATGTGGAATCATACGAATTCGAATTGGCTTGGTGAGTCTTGCGTACGCCGCCAGCGGAAGCGTGGCTCCTGACGGACGTCAGGGGAATTCCAGACTCATTCATGTCTGCGTCCTGTGTGTTGCTCCCGAGTTGGATGAAGCCCGAGTTTCGCGATCCAAGAGAAGTTTGCCTGTTCGGCATTGCAATTGATGCGGCAGAATCGGAAGCGAGATTGGACCAACATGCGAAGTGAAAGCGAGTGTATCGTCAGGGTTCGGGAAGCGAAGGATGCTAGCAATATGAACAACAACAAGTTGGGTCGACCAGAGCTCGCCGTACAGCCAAACCAAAGTCCAGCTTCAGTCTTTTGTATGTACAATGGCTGCTCTATGCGAGGGCTCACCGCGGTCGATTGCGAATGCCCGTTGGAGGTGTGGTCGCTGTAAAATTCTCTAGGGAATATAGTTGTCGACAGAGATGCAAAATAAACAGGGTGAGGCCAAAACTTCTTGGCGGTATTCAAACAGAAAAAATACAATCAAAGAGAGTACCAGAGAATGTCATTAGGAAGGAAAGACTGTAGGACAAACATGAAGGATTTAAGACGGCCGAGAAAATAAAAGCAGATCCCATCCCAGTGTTAAAAAGATCCAAAGGCCCAAGGACTCAAGGAGGCGGAGGCGGAAGGGGTGGGTTGGGTGGAGTTGGTGGAGGCCGAAAGGATCCGTGCCTCTCTTGACTTTCTGAGCTCTCCCTCACTTCTCACGCGTTACTAGGTAGGTACATAGGTATCTACATATGTACATACAAGGTGCAGTGGAAACGGGAACGGCCTCTTTTATTACTCACTGCCACCCAACAGTGGACTTTCTGTCCTCTTCTGCCTTCTCGTGCGCCGCAGAATTGGCTGAGCCGCTGTGAGCTCCGATGTACCCTCGTGTCGCGCGTGAACGAAGTACCGTTGGACATGCCGCCGCCACCACCGACACTACCAGCGCTGGGTCCAGGCACAAGCGTCAGAACATCTTCTTCTAATTGGGTCGTTCTGTTTCACGGTCAGGGGCCGGGGGCGAGCGCCAGGTTTTGACGCGGCGCACGCGGCCAGAGTTCAGGTACATTTGGTGCGTTTGATGGATAATTCATGACTTACAGTAAAACGGGCGCAGCCACGACGAGGCATGCATGTTTTAGCTCATCGCGTTCCCATTGCCATTCCTGCGGATTAGGTATTCGTACGATACACGATCAAGCTGCCCCTGTCCTTGCCCTTGCCCTTGCCCTTGTCTTTGTCAGTCGATGCAGTTCCGTAGCTGCGGGTGGACAGCAGTCAGCCAATGAGGGCATCGTTTGCTAAAGTTTTTCTTTGCGTTTCTTTTTTTGTCTTCTTGATTTTATTCTCCATGCAGTTCACAGATTATTATTTTCCATGCTCTCCATACGGAGTACTTCATGCATCAAAATCATTAAAATCAAGTCTGCAATCCCGAGACGAACGGGACCCCTGTATACCTACCTAGGTAAGTACATTACCACATGTACCTATGTACATCATGCCAAGCTCTGCCGCGCACGAGCGCAAAGACTCGCTAGCGCGTCTATCGCCATCGTTCCGCCCGAAAACAGCCCACCACGTGACTAAGACATCGGGGAAACCGCGATCGAAGAATGATCCGCAATTCACCAGCCACGACGCCATGAATGTTCCATCTTCACAGGAATTGACATTGTGCCAACGCAACGCTGCATAAGCTCAATGACGTACGGTTGTACATATAGTACATACCAGATTCGCGGTTCGGATGCTCTTGGCATGAGCTACCCTACCTATACCTACATTGGTACAGTGGTGAAACGAGTGGTCTTATAATGTGTCGCAGCCTCGCAGAACTTCAAACAGGGAGAGAACCCCTTTCCCTTTCCTTTTTCAGCATCGTCAATTTACCCAGGATGCTCATTCCCAATTCGCTGTAAAATCACGTAAGAATAAGTGATAAGTCGTGTTTGCCGCGGTCGCATCAGCACATGATTGAAACCTATCGTGATCGCCGCTGCATGGGTCCCCTACGTGGCTACCGGCTGCCGATGGTCGCAAGTTGTAACTTTCGAAGCCGATTGTGACAGGACGTGATAGAACTGCTGCATCTCAATATCACGATTGCTGCATTTTCCACCTCAGACCGCGAATGAAAACGCATGTGAAAAATGGGTATCTTTCCATAATAAATTTACTGTCCATGACGACACAGCGAAATCACACAAGGACTGCCACTCGAAAACATTGTGTAGCTTCCCTAATTTCCGCCACCCCGATGCACCGAGTTTTGCGACTGATTCATCACCGTGGACATATACCCCATCATGTTCTTCATCTCCATCATCGCCTTGTCGTTCTCGAAACCCAAATGACTACTACTTCTATCCTGTTCCTCTTCCTCCTCTTCATGCGCCGCAACATCAAGCTGGTACAGCGGCGCCAGCGTCGCGTTCCTCCTCCACAGAATCCAGCGCTTGAACCACCAGGGCAGCGTCTTCGTCATCTGGTAGCGCACAAAGACGCGCGTGGGGACCGCAAAGATGTAATCTAATTCCTCCAAGGTGCGTTGCTTCGTCTCCGGAACAAACAGGAAGATGAGCACCAGTGCCGCAATGTTGAGGCATGCGTAAAATCCAAAAACGCCGAGAACGTCCAGCCGATCCAGCATGAGCGGGAACGTAATGCCCAGAACAGCTGCCCAGAATAGATTCGTCGCCACAGCCCATGCCATGCCGACCTCGCGGTGGGACAATGGGAATACTTCCGCGGAGTACGTAAAGGGCACGGGGCCCTCTCCGGGTGAATAGAATGCTGCGAAGAGATAGACGAAAAGTGCCACAAGGGCAAGGTGAGGACCTGCCGTGCCCGGGATCAAGGTACATAACCCGGCAGCGAGGAGTGTCCATGCCATTTGCGGGAACGTGAAGAGCAGAAGAGACCTTCTTCCGAAGGTATCAATCGTCCACACGGCCGGGAATGCAAACAGGAAGTTGATGAGCCCAAAGCCCCAAGTTGCCCACAGGGCTTCCAGTTTATTCGCCCCAGCTTCGCGGAAAACATCGGACGAATAAAATGCAATAATGTTGATGCCACACATTTGCTGCGCAATCATGACAATAAAGGACGCTAGAGTGGCACGGCGGTTGCGCGGAATCCTGAATAGCTCAATGAATCGGTTCACGTAGTTGCCGTGTCCCGCGTACTCCTGCTCAACCTGAAGCTGAACGTGAATGTAGTATAGATCCCGCGCAGCCTGAACGCGCGTGTTCCGCAGCCGACACAGAGACCGCATGGCATCCCTGTAGCGATTCTTCTTGATAAACCAACGAGGAGATTCGGGACAAAAGAAGATAAGAAGCGCGAGGGGTATCGCCGGAATGAATGCCGATCCGAGTTGGTATCGCCAGACCTCCCCATGAAGCCTCATGAGGCCGAGATTCGCGCATGTGCCCAGGAAGATTCCGAATGCTGTCCACAACTGCCAACTCATGACCAAAGCCCCTCGAATAGGGGCAGGAGAATTTTCGGCCGCATAGATAGGAACTGCTCACCCGGTGTGATTGTTAGTCTCTGGTAGGGAAGGAGGAGTTGAGAATACCGCATCACAAATTTGATGCGGTGGGCCAAACTCACCAGTGGAAGCCTTGGTCCCCATTCCAACACCAAGGAGGAATCGACAGGCAAAGAGTTGCTGCCAGGTATTGCAAAACGCACCAGCCAAAACAGGCCATAGACAAAAATTGGCCGACACAAAGATGGCGCCGCGACGACCAAAGTAAGAGTTGATAGGGTCAGTCAGCCAGCACCCTACGAGGGCAGTGCCGATGTACGGCGCAGAATTGACCAGTCCTACCAGCATTTTGTGGCTGACTTCCGGGCCATCGATGCCCAGAGCCCTGGGGAATTCGAGATTCGCGCCATTGGACCCAGTTTGATCCCATCCTTGTACAGCAGCGCCGATGGAACAGGTGATGATGGTAAGGTACAGTACTTTGGGAACGCGCCATTTGTGGAGGACCTCGTCGCGGAGAGATTCGATCTCGTCCTGGCTCAATGCTTCAGGACCTGTGATATCTTCGTAGCCGGTGGGATCTTGGGCGACAAGAGCGCCCTGTCGAATGAGATGCCGATAGTCATTGAGGTTCTTGTCATGACAAAATTGATCCACGTTGCTGAGAAGAACACGACGGGGAATACCTATCAACGGATTTTTGATTCTGAAAACAGGGTTCATTTATTAGACTCAGGCATTACGTTGTCATCTCGGATGTGGCATCGAGTGTTGGCATACTTGGCTTCGATATTGGAGCTAAGGTCGACTCGGGGGAAGGAACTTGAGGGAGAGCGGAGGCCTGCCTCAGTCGACGTGATCGTGTGCAAGTCGTTCGAAAGCCTGACAAGCGTGACAGAAAGAAAAGAGAGTTTTCAATCAGCTTGGAGTTACAAGTCAACGGCACTAGTGCTGTATTTGCTAGCGAGAAAGGAGAGGCGAGATATCGCCAAGGAAGTGCAGGCATCGGAATAGCGAAGACAGCAAGTCGCGGTGATGCTGTAACAGATCGGTTTCAACACATCCCTAGGAGCTCAACTCGTACCTTGATTCTCCTTCGGCTCTTTCAATATGCTCCATCATGGCCAGCAGCGACAGCCGCCCCCACCGCTACAGCAGCTGTCGCAAGCACCAGGCAGCAAAATCCGGGGAAACGGGCGCGATGTGGTGTGTCGGTGTCGTTTTGGTGGAGACGTGCCGGGGCAGGAAGATTGGTCCCATGAACTTTGTTTCGCATCAGGCTGCAGGCAACGGATCGGCGGCAGGCGGCAGGCGGAGGATTAATTGGCAGAATATTAACGACTTGAGCAGAAATCTGATATGCAGCGCGAGATTAAGCACAAGACTGCATCGTGCACGGATGATGGCTTTGGATGGCTGCAGAAGGATGAAGTAGAAGTATGGTGCTCGAAGAGAAGAGCTGAAGCTGACTCGGTCCATCGTGTCCAGTCTCGTCAGCAAGTTGAGCAAGCTGCCCATGGCTGACTGAGCCTTGCCTGGGGGGTCACGGCCACGATGTTTGGATGTCCCGGTATCCCAATCCGCGCGGCATGAAGAGAATCAATGGAAATGGGCCCGGCAGTAGGGCCGATGGCGTTGGAAAAGACCGGAGAAAGGATGCATGGATGATGGATATACAGCGCGGCAGATCAGCCCGGCGCGTGGCTTCACCACACGACTTCACCAAGTTGCCAACTCGTCGCTTCAACAACGCCAAATCTACAGAGCCATAGCCGCCGATAGGTGCTATTAGCTGCCCATATGTATGTGGCTGCCGAGGGACATGTGGTGGGAAGCAATCAAGATCTCAACTCCGCGCCAAGTTTGGGAGTTGGTGGCGTTGGCTCGTTTTCACCAGCCCAAGTCATTCATTGCTTGTGGTTTGACCACAATTCCGAACTTTGGCCAACCACCATCAGCCAATTTGGGCACAGATATGGAGTACATACTCTGTACATATATCGCTTTTCGCCTCATCATATGTAGAGCGATGCGTGGCTGTGTTGTAACTTGTAGCTCATTCAAGCGCATAGGTACTTAGGTATGTATGTACCTACATACGTGCCTAACCAAACCGAAGTTCAGCAGCTGGAAAGAACGCCTAGGGCCAGCTCCGAAATCTTCGGTTTCGTGGCAGCAGCGACAATTCCTAGCGAAAATAGGCGCAGCACTTCAAGCCAACCAGTTACCAACGGCCAATCCCAGTAGCTTTCATCGTGGTCGTGGCGCGTCGTGGACTCGTGGCGTCTACTCCAGGAGTCCAGAGTCATCCGGACCCTTTTATTAGTGCAGCTGCCACTGGCCAGCAGGATCTAGATATGTACATACCTACATACCTAGACATTGGACGTTTGGACTTTGGACGTTTGCAATGCAATTCCATCCGCATGGTGGGACGATGCATAGCCCTTCAGTCTCGACTCTCACGCCGCCAGACACTAGAAGGGGGCATTGGTCACAATGGGGGATCGATAGCAGCAGATGCCAAAGCCAAAAATCAGAATGATGGCTTTGCCATGTAGCTGTATGCAGTCGCCCGGAAATGCAGCGTCTTTCTTTCAGTCGACCTAATACACACGGGACCAAGATGCGCAGCAGAAGTTGAAGGTGGTGTTTCGAACGTAGTACCAGCTTGGCCGCCATGCTGTCGCCGCTGGTAAGAACATGGTCAAGTCTTTCATCCTCAGTTTCTTGTCGAAGCAAAGAGAGACATGAAAGAGCCAGTGTTCAACTTCCTTGGGCCGGATTGGCCAACTGAACTTTGAAGGAATCTTTCTGTGCAGTTGGCCACGGACTTCATCTGTTTCCTCTCTTTCGGTCAGTCTATGGAGCCAGATTCGCTTTGTATCGTGCACGGCTCTGTCATTCCGCTATCGATTAAGTTGAACTCTCTCTTTGTTGAGCCTCGTGCTGTGTTGCAACTGCCCTATGCAATCTGCCATAGAGAGTCGAGACGTTTCGTACTGCTCAAGCGATGTGAAAGTGAGACAACTCTCAAACGTGAAGATCTTCGTTAAGGTTCATCGGAAAGTCAAGCAACATATCACAGTCGTAACATACCACAGTCCACCAGGAGCTGTCGATACAAGCGAGTCGTCGGAAAGTATGTTGAGGCCTGCTAGACCATACCGCTTGCCAGAACAATGGCTTGCGACAATCGTAATTTTGTGTTCACGACACGATGCATACCTAGTCGTGCAAACTTGGGCGAGCTGGTCAACGAGGGCAATTGAGTTTCGTGGCGCATGTCAGACGAGTCTTGCATTGGCGTTGCGAAACGAGTTCAAGCGCAGAGCTGATACCTACACTTCGATGCATCCATCCTCGAAGAATCGATTCATGTTGGGTAGGGCCGTAAGTACCAAGTAGCCTTGCTTCATGAGCAGCAGAAACGGACTACACGAACGACATGTTCGATGTTGTACCATTTGGAACACGCCTGGACTTTGCAAGCTTTGAGTTCTATAATGTTTTACATCTCGCTGAAGGCCGCGGGCAGAGCTACCTATGGTAAATGATATTTGAGGCTTACCCGACCATCATCTTCGTCGCCCTCGTCGCCCTCGTCGCCCTCGTCGCCCTCGTCATTCTTGTTCCACAGAAAGTACCTGATGAAAAGAGGGGCCAGAGAAAGCTGCAGTCTGCACAGTGCACAGTGCAGAGGAGCTGCATATTTATTATGGGGCAAGTATCCACTACTCGCTTGACAGGGCGTGTTTCGCGTAGATTCCAGGTTCCCAGCACTATGAAGGTGACACCTCGCGATGGAAGTTTCGGGAGCCTGCTGGATGATGTCAAGCGGCGGTCACGTCATGGACCACACGGTACACCGTACACCAGACATGTTGATCTAGCGCTGAGTAGGTACTCCGTAATGCGTGGAAATACAGAGACCAAAAGCACCAAGAAGAAGCATCCAGAGGCACCCAGAGGCAGCATGGTTCATGGCAATACACAGACCTTTGCCCAACAGTGGCCCAACGCTTTGTTTGTAGAAGGAATTTCTTTCTTTGCCTTTGAAGCCGCTCGGGCCCGTCGGCCCTGCCAGCTGCCCTGCCAACTGCTGGCAGTTGCGCCCAACTGTGTCCAGCCCCACTGACCGCATCCGCCAGTACCTAGAGGTACGTACCGTAGAACTTGACGCTTGCGGGGTGCAATTGGAAGCCGCTAGATACTACTGGTTGCCCCGGGACCCTGCAAGCTTCCAGTGGATTCTCTTGGAACAGAGGAGAACCGCATCGAAGCATTCGACGTTTGACTTATTTAGCTTCCAGTCACAGCCGTTTGGACAAATTCCAGAAGTTTTTCTCTTCAAACCACAACACCACTCGTACTTTCTTCTCTCCTCTACTTTTCCTCTCAATTATCTCTCTCTGCATTTCGCTCTCAGCCAATTTGACTTGGTCTCTTCATCTCGCATTTCGTTTACCTTTTCACCTGACACAACCCATACATCACATTCACCATGAGCGGTCCCGCTGTTGGTATCGATCTGGGTACCACGTACTCTTGCGTGGGTATCTTCCGAGATGATCGATGTGAGATTTTCGAGAATGACCAGGGTAACCGAACCACCCCCTCGTTCGTTGCCTTCAACGACACCGAGCGTTTGATCGGTGATGCTGCCAAGAACCAGGTCGCCATGAACCCCAGCAACACCGTCTTCGACGCCAAGCGTTTGATTGGCCGCAAGTACAATGACCCCGAGGTTCTGGCAGACATGAAGCACTTTCCCTTCAAGGTCGGCCGACACATGAAGAACAACGTTGAGGATACCAGCGACGACAAGCCCTATGTCACAGTCCAATACCTCGGTGAGACCAAGCAATTCAGCCCTGAGGAGATCTCTTCCATGATCCTCATCAAGATGCGTGAGACTGCCGAGGCCAAGCTGGGCGTCAAGGTCAAGAACGCCGTCATCACTGTTCCCGCCTACTTCAACGATTCACAACGTCAGGCCACCAAGGACGCCGGTGTCATTGCTGGTCTCAACGTTTTGCGAATCATCAACGAGCCTACTGCTGCTGCCATTGCCTACGGTCTCGACAAGAAGGTCGAGGGCGAGCGCAACGTCCTGATCTTTGATCTCGGTGGTGGTACCTTCGATGTGTCTCTCCTCACCATTGAGGAGGGTATCTTCGAGGTCAAGTCTACTGCTGGTGACACTCACTTGGGTGGTGAGGACTTTGACAACCGTCTTGTCAACCACTTTGCCAACGAGTTCAAGCGCAAGAACAAGAAAGGTATGTTAATTCCATCATCCAGACAAGTTCATCCCACGCTACGAAGCACACCTACAATACCTTTTTTCTTGATACCTCTGCTAACTCAGTACAGATCTGTCCGGCAACAGCCGAGCTCTGCGCCGTCTCCGCACTGCTTGCGAGCGTCTCAAGCGCACTCTTTCTTCCCAGGCTTCCGGCAAGATTGAGATTGATGCCCTGTACGAGGGTATTGATTTCAATGCGGACCTGAACCGTGCTCGTTTCGAAGAGCTCTGCCAGGACCTTTTCCGCTCCACCATTCAGCCCGTGGACCGCGTTCTCACCGACGCCAAGATCGACAAGTCCCAGGTCCACGAGATTGTGCTCGTTGGTGGCTCTACTCGTATTCCTCGTGTTCAGAGACTCATCTCCGACTACTTCAACGGCAAGGAGCTCAACAAGTCCATCAACCCTGACGAAGCTGTCGCCCACGGTGCTGCTGTCCAAGCTGCTATCTTGTCTGGTGACACTTCTTCCAAGTCTACCAACGAGATTCTCTTGCTCGATGTCGCGCCTTTGTCTCTGGGTATCGAGACTGCCGGTGGCATGATGACCAAGCTCATTCCCCGCAACACCACCATTCCCACCAAGAAGTCTGAGGTCTTCTCCACCTTCTCCGACAACCAGCCTGGCGTGCTTATCCAGGTCTACGAGGGTGAGCGCCAGCGCACCAAGGACAACAACTTGATGGGCAAGTTCGAGCTTACCGGTATCCCCCCTGCCCCTCGTGGTGTTCCTCAGATTGAGGTCACCTTTGACCTCGATGCCAACGGTATCATGAACGTGTCTGCTGTCGAGAAGGGCACTGGCAAGTCCAACAAGATTGTCATCACCAACGACAAGGGCCGTCTGTCCAAAGAGGAGATTGAGCGTATGCTGGCTGATGCTGAGAAGTACAAGGAGCAGGATGAGGCCGAGGGCCGAAGAGTCGCTGCCAAGAACGGTCTTGAGTCGTATGCCTACTCTCTCAAGAACACTCTCTCCGACCCCAAGGTCGATGAGAAGATCGAGGCCGAGGACAAGACCAAGCTCACTGCCGAGATTGACCGTGTCGTTGCTTGGCTTGATGAGAGCCAGGCTGCTTCTCGTGAGGAGTACGAGGAGCACCAGAAGGAGCTTGAGGCTATTGCCAACCCCATCATGATGAAGTTCTACGGCTCCGGTGGTGAGGGTGCCCCCGGTGGCATGCCCGGTGCTGGACCTGGAGGCTTCCCCGGTGCTGGCGGTGCTCCTGGCGCCGGTGGTGATGACGGCCCTACTGTTGAGGAGGTTGACTAAATGTTTCTTTTTCTGTTCGATACCCAGTTGTCTCTAGAAATGAGAAGTCAACAAGGAATTAAGGGGCAAAGGGTTTGCCAGCTTTTCTTTTGTCTTTGCGAGTTGATGAGATTTTTACACGCGCTTTAGCATCATGGTTACGACGGAAGGGACTACCTAAAATTGGGAGGATTTGTGCGGATTGTACTTTAATGAGTAAAATGATTTTATAATTCAATTGGCATTGAATATTGATTGCGACTTTGCTAAAGTGAAGAAAGACTTTGCCAAGTGATATGCCCGCAGCCAAAAACTCCCTCAGCACCGTTTCCGATATATGTACCACAACACTACCAAGCCCACTACATATTGGGGAGGAGATGATCTATTTACGTTTGTTATTTATCTTTGGCCAGCTTATATATTTTCAGCATCTCGTATCGAAGCTTTTCTTTCCTCCTCCCTCATCCTCTCCCGCGCAGCGTTGACTTCTTCCTCCGTCACAGGCAAGGGAGTACTAAACGCAGAACCCAGCGGCACCTTCTCCGTCCTTCTCTCCCATACATCCTCACTACTCGGCTTATCGCCACCGTATTTCCTGTAGGCCTTGTTCCGATAATGCTGCTTGATCAAGTCGGCCTTGACGGTCCCACTGTACGCGCGAGTGCGCATGCAGAACCAAAAATCATCCCAGTTCTCGCTACACTCGCGCATATTGCCGTGGCGGTACATGGACAAGAATTGGCCGCCGAGACTGCTACATGACCAGGCGAGTTCGAAGGTCTGGGCGCAGCCCATTTCCATGGGGAAGAGAGATTCGGAGAGGGGGTCGAGAATGGGCGCTTCGTCGGGTTTGTTATTTGTGGCCGCCTTTGCCTTTTGGGAAAGCCATGATAGGACGGAGGGCTTTGTGTCTTCGGAGGGGGTTGTTGTTGGAGGAGGAGGAGAGGAGGGAGGTTTTGAGGATTCATCGCCGGCTGTGTGGATGAGTTGGAGGAATTCTTGTAGTTGTTTGTCGGCAGGGTCGTTTGGCGTGGAGGATTGTTGTGTGGTGGGTGCGGCGGGTGCTTCGAGTGATGGCGCCGTGGGCTGTTCCTCTTGAGGAGGCGGTTGTGATGAGGATGACCAGAGCCAACCCATGATGCGCGACTGTGGAAAATCAACGAAGGTTGAATGAGGAGGGAAGTCGTTGGCAGAGTGGCTGCGACCGTTGCAGATTACGGAGGAACGGGAATGAAGTAGAAGCTGCAGTTTGGAGATCCAGGCGATGCACTTCTACGGTTCTTGGAGTTTGCAGACCAATTATTTTGCGCGGAAGCGCGAAACATGGGTTTTTCTCTTTGGCTTTTGATTGGGCGCCTGTTTGCTCCAGCACGGGAAAACGAAAAGCCGGACTTTGTCGCGTCGGAAGTTGGCGCAAGCCACGGCGAATTCCATGACCTCATTGGTGGTCAAGGTCAGCTCAAGCTCTCTTGGCACGGAAAGCTGAAGCAGCAGCTCTACACCCAATGTCAAAGCCGTCAGGGCTTCGAAAACTGGTCACCATGTTGATGGACGGTTTATTTCCAGTCTGTTCTTGAGCTTCCGCGTCTACAGGCAGCCATCGACTCTCGACCATGTTGTCCCGGCGGCTGCTGGCTGCGGCACTAGCCAGACATGGCGGACTCGCGAGGCCAGGCGTCCTGCGTGTAGCCTACTCACCAGACATATCCGTCGGACGAGATGGCCATGGCAAAATTGCTCAAAGATGGCCTTTTGCCATAGCAAGCAAAGTTTGGGCGCGCTGGGATAGTACTGCGGCTCAACTGCCGGTCACGCCGCCCGCGACGCCGCCGCCTGATGTCACTCCTGATACGTCCAGGGAGAAAGAGACGGGCCATTTCGATGTACAACCCAACGAGTCTCTCTTCTTCTTTGAAAGTAATCTCCCCTGATTCCTGCTTGAGCACTCATCATGGCATCCATCCTTACTGTACCAAGTGTGCTGAGTATATATATGAATTCAATAGACATATTTCCCAAGAAGCTGAGCGCTCTAATGCGGTACCCCGCCGAAACCGTTGGTGACATGACGGAGGTGCTTCGTCGCCTGAATAGCTCTTCCGGCAATGATGGCGGAGGTTTGGACCCAATCGCCCTTGTCAAGAAGGCTATTCCACATGACATGCCGCTCAAAGTCACGGAAATTCTGCCCAGGCTGAAGGACGGAGGCGCATTCGTCAAGGTCCAATATGCCGCCAGCATTTCTCCCCAAGAAATTGAATGTAAGATGGGTCTGCTCGCACTTTCGTAACCTATTTAGTGCTGACTTTCTACACCCCGTGTAGCCACTTTGTTGAAGAAACTCCAGGAGCAACCCTTGAAGCCGTGGTTCAGTCCGTTTCGAGGCATCACAGCTCGGTTGGTCAGGGGGACCCCTTGGCTCGAGGACCTGTATAGGTTTCCCTCCACTTTGGTGAAAGTGGAATTCGTGCCACCAGAGCCTGGGGCAACTGCGGAGGAACTATCCGAGGAGAGTCTGTATAGCATGTTTCGACGGTACGGTAAGATTGCGGACATTCTGCCTCAGCCTTTTGACTCCAAAGTTGTGCCGAAATATGCGCATATTGAGTTTCCGAGGTTGAGCGATGCCATCATGGCGAGGAACTGTATGCATGGATTTGTTGTCCAGGAAGCCTTGGGAGGCGGCAAGACGGGAACTCTTCTCCGACTCTCCTATTCCAAGAAGGAAAAGGTACATAGCTTTTGGAACTGGATGACGAACCATCCCCGTATCGTCATTCCAGTTCTGGCAGCCCTGTTGGCAGCCGCATCCGTCATCATCTTCGATCCCATCCGAACATTTTTCATCAAGCTCCACGTCTCCCACTCGCTCAGATTCAAGGAGTCCAGACTGTACAAGTGGTTCAAATCCCAGACCGTTAGTCTGTCATTCAGGCAGTCGCAACACATGGACGGCCTTGGTACTGTGTGGAATCATCGACGCGAACTTATCGAGCAGCTCCGGAATTGGCTCGACGGAAGCTCAGACACGTTTGTTGTCGTCACCGGCCCTAGAGGTTCCGGAAAGCTCGAGATGGTCATGGACCAAGCCCTGGCCGGTCGCAAAAACGTCTTGCTGGTCGATTGTAAGCCCATTGTAGATGCTAGTGGTGAGGCCGGCACGATCAAGCGTCTGGCCGTTGCCGTCGGGTTCCGTCCCGTCTTCTCGTGGGCAAACAGCATCAGCAGCATGGTCGACCTGGCCGTGCAAAGCACAACGGGTGTCAAGGCAGGATTCTCCGAGACACTCGACTCTCAGGTCAACAAGATTCTACACACCACTACCAAGGCCCTCAAAGAAATCGGGCTAGCCACACGGTCCAAGCGTGACAAAGATGCGCAGCTGTCCGAGGACGCCTACCTAGACGCCCATCCGGAATCAAGACCCGTCATTGTCGTTGACAACTTCCTGCACCGGAACGAAGAAACATCGATTGTGTACGACAAGATTGCCGACTGGGCAGCTTCTCTTGTCCAGAATAACATTGCGCACGTCATCTTCCTGACCTCCGATGGCTCCTTTTCCAAGCCTCTCTCTCGAGCCCTACCCGACCGAGTCTTCCGCACCATCTCGCTCGGCGACCTAGACCACAAAGTAGCCAAAAACTTTGTCACAAGCAGACTCACCGACGACGCATCCGACACTTCCGCCACCACCGAAACTTCCAAAGACTCAGACAACCAGGCCCTCACCACCACCACCATCACCAAACGCCTAGACCTGACCGGTCTGGACGAGTGCATCGAAACCCTAGGCGGCCGCCTCACAGACCTCGAGTTCCTATCCCGCCGAATCCGAGCCGGCCAGACCCCCAAGCAAGCCGTCGACGAAATCGTATGCGAAACAGCCACCGACGTAGTCAAGATATTCCTCGTAGGCAAGCCCACGGACCCAGACCGGAAATGGTCCCCCGAGCAAGCATGGCATCTCGTCAAATCACTCGCCGAGAGCCCCTCGCTGCGCTACCACTCAGTGTTGCTATCCCCGGCATTTGCATCCTCCACGTCCCCCAACGCCACGGATGGGGACGCCGCGCTAGAGGCTCTTGCGTCGTCGGAGCTGATTACGCTCAAGATGCACCAGGGACGGCCAAAGTATATCACGGCGGGGAAGCCTCTCCACCAGGCTGCCTTTGCGGTGCTTGTACGAGACCGTGTTCTCAAGGCGAAGATGGATATGGCGCTTTTGAAGGAACTGGTCAGGGTGGAGGCCAAGGTGATTGATGCGGTGGAGAGGGAGTTGACGGTGCTGGGGACGTTGCCGCGGCAGACGCTGGAGACGGCGGGGCGGGTGTCATATTTGCTGGGGAAGTTGGAGGGGAGTCAGAGGAAGATTGAGGAGTCGGAGGGGGAGATTGTTGGGTTGAAGAAGATTCTTGTGGAGGAGAATTAGGGACAGTATTGCAGGGGGTGTTGAGTAGTGAGTGTTGTTTATTGTGTATGTATGAGTATTGGGTTGCTAGGTATTGAGTACTGAGTAGTTTATCGTGCAACGAGTATGAAGCATTGATATCGAGTATTGACTCTTTTCTTCTACAACATGGTGGTGGGTCAAAGTACCTAACCTAGACAGATCTGGCCCCTGGGAGGAATCACGAACGTGCATCCATTTTCAAGGGTTGATGGTGTGTGTACTGTAAAAAAAGATGTGCATCAGGGAATTGGAATGGCCAGGTCTCTATATCTTAGCAGGCAACCCCACAGAGTTCTGCGGCTATCCTCCGGTTCAAGTTGTAACTCTATCGACTGGCAATGCTTTCGAGTTATCGTACGTCCCAACATCATTCCATATGTTATGCTGCCTTCTATTCCCCATTCAAGCTCCGAACAGTCCTCTAACCACTCCTCATCAAAGTTCAGACCTTCCATCGCGTTTCATCAACATAAAACATCAGTCCCATAGCCCTATTGCGTCATCCCATTCTCGCTACATATCCAAAGAAAACCCCCCTCAAAAATTCCGCCCCAAAGCCCCCATCACCTTGTCCTTCAGATCCGACAAATCCTTATCCTTCTGCATCATCTCCACTGTTAAAGCCTGATACTTCCTCTGCCAGTACTCCTTCGAATGCAATCTCCCATGCCCATCATCCCCCTCAGCACCACCCTCACCCGCCACCGCATCATCAGGACGCAGATCCCCCCCGTCCGCCTGCGTCTTCTTATTCGCCTTTGCCCACATCGTCGCCGGCACGACCTGCTCAAACGTAAAACCACCCTTGATTTCACCAAACTGGTAGTTCCACTCACACTTAAACGTAAACTGGCCATCTTGTTCGCCAAGCCGCGTGCACTTTGGTCTCGTCCTCACAAGGGTCGTTGATCCTGCCAACGCGGCAAGATTGATGAGGAATGCCTGCGGGGAGGTGGCCGTCTTGTACATGGTCTGTAGGGTTGCGTGGACCATGGCGACGGACTGCGCGAGATTGACTGGCGGGGTGGAATTGCCGTTTTGGTCGCACCAGGATGCTTCGGTCATGGAGCGTGTGAAATAGGCGACGAGGAGGTCGACGTTGGTGCGGTTTTCCATCTTGTCAAAGTAAAAGTCTTCGACTTCTTTGTCTACTGCGAGGCTTGTTGTGTCTTTTGGGCGGACACTTGGCTGTGATTGCTGTTCGTAGGCGTCTGCGGCTTCTTTGGCGAGTCTTTGCCAGCCTTCTTGGTCTTTTTCGTTGTCTGTATTGGGCTGCCCGCTTCTTCTGTCATTGTTGCGAGACGCTTGAGCTTCTTTGGAAGGCGCTGAGGCTGGTAGTGGCACTGATGGTGGTGGTGGTAGCGGTGGAGGGGTGGCTAGTCGGACTGAGCCTACAGGTCGTTCAGGCACTTGCAGTGATATACTTGGCCGCGCTGGTCTTGCTTCCTCGTACGATGAGGGCTGGGTGTATTGCTGGCCCTGGAGAGAACCTTGTGAGCCGAGATGGAGGCCATTCGTAGCCATATAAGAGTGATGGTGATCGGGGCGACTTTGCGGTGGAAGCGCAGCAGATTGTGGCGGCGGTAATGGTGGTTGCGGTTCTCTGTGAAACTGCGCGTTTTGGGAAGTCTCCTGGGTTGACGGCCAAGCCGGTTGATAGTGCGCTGCATCGTCCATGGATGTGCGTTTCATGGGAGGTCGTCCTCTTGTTCGAGTACCAGGTTCCTGGCCAGCTGGTTTCCAGGCTGATGACACGTTCTTTGCCCCTCGTCTGGTACTTGCCGGTTTGCCTTTGCCGGGTGTCACTGCTGAGCGAGGCTCCAGAGAATCGTCCCAAAATGATTCCCTCGTCGTAGGCGTTATCGCAGTATGCGGCCACCGGTTCGCTGACGTCTCCAGGGAGTCATGGTTTGTCCATGCGGTCTGACTGTGTGTCCTCGTCTGGTCCGAGGGCATGCCCGCTCCAGCACCCGGATGCGCCGACCAAGGCTCGGATGGCCCTTGGCGATATCCTTCCATCCCCGTCAAGGGGACAGATAACCGCGGCCGTTGGAGGGGAGATGCGATAGCGACATCTTCATCAGGTCTCTTTCGGCCCCTTCTAGGCCGGATATAAGGCAATAGTGCCCTCAGAGCCATATCATCCTCAATCGCGACGCCGTCACGAACGGGAATGCCAACGGGATTGGGATCAGAAGGGATCCTGGTCCAGTAATCATTGGGTATGTTCATGAGGTATTCGAAAAAGGCCTTGACATGCATCGAGTTCATCCATTTCTATGCGCCCCGCCGAGCCCCCTGTATGTTAGTGACACAACACGCCGACAACAAAAACGCAAAACATAGGTAGTGTTAGAGTTTGGCTTGCTCATGTTTCTTGTCTTTTCCGGCCACGGCGTCAGGGAAATCTCGCTCACCTTCAAGCGCACCCCATACTGGGCCACCTTCTGAGCACTTTCATCCTTTGCGGGATCGGGCGGCTCAACGCCTAGCGTAGTCGTGAGTTCCGCCCACGTCTTGATCTCCCTTTGATAGAACTTTTGGACCAGCTCGAAAATGGTGAAGGTATCAAACACCTTTCCACAGCTCTTTGGCGGCGTCCGAAAAGCCTCTCTCAGGCTTTCCGTGTCCGCAGACAGGGGCAGAGCTGGATTACAGTAGAAGATGAAGCTCACATACGCGTCCTCGATGGTCGATGCATTGACGCGTCGATCTGGCAAGGTGAGGGTGGGTCCCACGACAAATGCATGTGACCGAGATGCTGGCGTGGCCTCTTCGTTGTCAGGGTCACGAACGTTCATGGCCCGTACAGTGTACAATGTAGGCGGGATTTGAGTACAGCAGGGAGCCGGGACTCGAATAAGTTCTCCCAAGTTTCACCTCGGTTCTCGAAAACCCTGCGCGATGGAGCTGGTGACCACGCCTGAGGACTCCCTCAAAGACTCCTTACATGAATGTATGGGCCGTCGCTGGGATAAGTTGTGAGGTATGTAATACCTTAGGTACTCAATACCTACCTAGAGCTTTGATATTTGCCCCTTCTAAGCCCGGTAATAAACGGTGAGCAGGGATCGCAGTGATTTACCCCGGGTGCGGACGCGTGCACGGAGATGTCCCTGATGGGAAGCCGCAAAAGGGTCTGGTTGGAGAAGGCCTGCTCCTACAACCCGGCGTGCGTGCGAGAGGATGAGATGGGTAATATATGTTGTATATCGTATGTTGTATGTCGTATGTAAGGCCCGATGTACGGAGTATGTGTGTATGTAATTAGGTTCCTGAGACTCGGGGGAAAATTGGGCAAAATGAGGCAAAGCCGCAAGACACGTGTGCTCATCGGCCGAATGTCAAGCGCAAAGCATGTCGAATCGTCGATGATGAGATAAAACCTAAACCCGCTCATACGAACCCCGCCCCGGTTCCTCGGTTGCCTACCCGGTGGCCAACTTTCAACTCCGGCGCCGACTTCAACACGGAGCCCCGTCCGACGTTGTGCACGCCTCATTCAGTCCAATCACATCTTTGTCCGCCACAAAGGACTCGGGACTCGGGACTCGGGAGTCAACAAAGCCATATCAGACCAAGGCGTCGCTATTCTAGAGCCATGCTGATGCATTGTGTGTATCCTCAAGTCTATGAAGCAGCGCTTCTATCTAGAGAAACGATGCAGAAGGAGGAGCTCCCCATTCGCCACCAGCCCATCCATCGTCCAGCACGCAATACCGAGGTCTGACAAATACGCGGAGGCATGACGACGCCGATGGGCGGCCCTTGAACTTGAAGCTTAGAGGATGGGCAGCGAAAAGTGAGGATTTGATTCCTAGTCGGCTAGCAGAGGCCCTCCCTGATTTCAAATCTGTCTGCTGAGTGCTCCCTCTATTAAGGTTTATAAAAACCGACGACGTCCCTCTCTTCGACGAGGGCCCAGGTCAAGTCGGCTCCTTCACTCGATCTTTGCCAATATATATTCTAATTTCTGCCCTTCGGCTCTGGTCATCAACAGCTATTCTGTATACATATATCTCGTACATACAAGAACCTCTTGATCTTGTCGCAAACGATAACCCGCAGTCCGCCACAGCCATGCCCTCATCAGTACCCCGCGGCGACGTAACCGCCTCACTACACTTCTACGCCCCTCCAACAGACTCATCCCCCCCCTTCAACTACGTCGAAACTCCTCCCCCCGGCGAACCCCAGCGCAACTACTCCGACACCATCCAACCCACCCTCATCCACGACCTCCGCGGCTCCGAGACCCTCCCAACCCTCGACCACGACGCCTTCCAGATCCTACAAAACATCCCCCCCTCCTCCGAAACATCCTTCACAGACCCCGACTCCATCAAAGCAAACTACTACCCCGAAGTAGAAGCCCTCCTCCTCGCCTCCATCCCGGGCTCCTCTAAAATCTACATCTTCGACCACACCATCCGCCGCGCCGACCCAAACGCACCCCGCAGCCCAGTCCTACGCGTCCATATTGACCAGACGGCACCGAGCGTAGAAAAGCGCATACGGCGATACTTTCCCACCGAGGACGCAGAGAAGCTCCTCAGGGGCCGGTATCGCATCGTCAATGTATGGAGGCCGTTGAATAAAGGGCCCGTGGAGTCTTTTCCTCTGGCGTTTGCATCGTCGGCGACGTTGGAGGATGGGGATGTGGTGCCGATTGAGCACCGCTATCGGGATGGCTACGTGGGACAGATCGCGGCGATTCGGTATAATGCTTCGCAGAAATGGTATTATCTGAGTGGCATGACGGGAAGTGAGAGGGTGCTGTTGGAGTGCTTTGATAGTGAGTCGTTGAAGGAGGGGAGTCGGATTGGGGGGAGGGTGCCTCATACGGCGTTTGTGCATCCTCGGACGGGGGATGGGGCGGAGGGGAGGGAGAGTATTGAAGTGAGGGCTTTGGTGTTTGGGCCGTGATTATAGCATGGAGAGGGGCATGGTTGTCGTGTGTTGGACAGAGATTGGGATATGGTATGCATTGCAAGGAGTGGTTGTTGTTATATTTGGCGGATGGATACATGATGAGTACCTACTACGGTGCTTGCTGGCACTTGATATGAAAAACATCTGCTTCACATACCAAATGACTAAACCATCATGCAATGCCAAGACACTGTACGGGGTACACTTTGCTATTGCTTGATTTCCCCTCCTTAATAAAACCTTTCATGGCCAAGCGACGCAGGACGCGAACCCCCCACAACCATCCCCAACACCCTTCGGACCCAAAGATCACACAAGCTTCGGCTTCAATATGGACGTAGATTCTCCATGACCTACACTCCAAAGGACACACATCCCACAATTCACATCGAGAGTAGCAAATCCAAAAGCATACCTCAGTCCGTTCCATTTCATTAGCGCCTACGCATACCTATGCTAGCCACATCAAAAACAAACACAAACCCAAAAGACAAACACAAGACTATACCTAAGCAGCCAAAGTAACACCTCGCACGCAAGACGCCTTATTTTCCTAACCTTCTTCTAAAATCCCCTTCCCTCGAGTGGCCCAGCTCACCAGCCCGCCAACCCGCCGCTCAGAAAACAGAAACAGAAATAGAACCCCATCAATTCATGACCCCATCCGGTCTAACAATCTGTTGTGTAAAGAAAGCCTCCTAGGCCAAAAAAAAATCGCGTCATGACAAAAACAGGCACACCAAGGAACGAATCAACCATGTCCAAAGGCGAACAGATAAAGAAAGAAAAAAGAACAAGTGTCAAAGAGACTCGGTATGTGAAAAGTCAACATAAAAATAAGCATGGCATGCTATCTGTGTAAAAGGCAACGAGCCACCCGATATCTGTAAAGAGTCCGTAAACAAGTCAAGTTGTATGTTCCTTGCACGTCTTCTGTTATCATGGTATACCCCACCCCTTAATGCGACAAAGTCGAGCGGCGCTCTCCGGCTCCTGCCGCACAATCAAAACGTGATCAGAAGCGGCAGGCTCTTATGGATCGTCTGGCCACCATGACAGAACAGTTCCAGCGCGAGCAAGACATGACGTACCGCGATCAGCTGCAAAAGATTCAAGTACGAGACGAATCTTGTGCAACGTTTTGATCCATGCTTCAAATGCCTTGGAAGTTGGAGGTACATATCAGCCAAGCTTCGCACGCTCTGATCACTCTAAAAAAAACACCTCTGAGGAGTAGGAGGATAGTTGGATGCGGAGGAAAAAAGAGAGCGCAGAAAGAGAAGGACAGTCTTTGTCGAGGCAATAAAAAACCTCTTACTGAGCTCGCCGACCTCGGCCCCGTGTAGCGCCAGTCGTGCCCTGTCGAGTCGTGGTGCCGTTGACACTATTCTGTCTACTCATGGGGGCCGCGGATGGCCCTGCAAGAGGTTGGCCCCCATGCGAGGGACTCGGCTGGTCACGCATGCTGCTGGTGGGTATGCCGAGCGTCTCACGTAGAACGTCCGGATCGCCTCTCGTGGCAGAGGTGATGGCAACAAAGCGCCCCTTTTGGTATGGCGTCGAGACGGCCTCCAGAATCCTGCGCAGGCCCGTGGGAACGTCGAGATGTGCGCCAGGCTTGTGCGTCTGATCATACTGCTTCAGGAATCCCATGACCGACAGGTCTGATGAAATATCATCCTGCGAAAGGGGCACCGGGTAGTTCTGGTCCGCACTTCGGGGGTACGGCTTCAGATACTGCTGCGGGACGTGAGGCGGCATCTTGGGAGGCTCTTGGGCGTGCATAATGTCCAAGTTGGCGGGGATCTCAAAGTTGGCGATTCCTTCTACGCCTAGGATCTTGTCGTCCAAAAAGTTGGCGCTCGCGCCACCTCCTCGGGTGCTTCGGGTCGCGTGAGATACATTGCGTTCCATCAGGGACGCCGAAGTGGTAACATCGCCTTCGTTGTCGTCCCCGTTGGGCGTGTCACTGTCTTCGGGAGAGGAGGCCTGCCCGTTGACGCGATTGCGCAGGATGTATTGGTGTGCGGCCAAAGCAGCCGTGTTATAATGCAATGAAAGCTCCTTGTCGGTAAAGAGCTTGTCGATGCTGTAGATGGGCCCATTCTGCTTCGCTGCAGTACGAGCCTTCTCCGACTGCCACAAGGGCGTGGTGCTGTTGGGATCCAGGGCACGTCGAAGTGGCGCTGGCGAGCCATCATCATCACCTGGGTGTCGTTTCCGTTTCTTATCCGAGAACAGTTGCATATCTTCGGCATCTTTGCGAAGCCGCGTGGCCCTCTTTCCATGGGTCCCGCCAGGGCTGCCAGGGTTTGTGAGACTGAAGTGGTTGGGATTCAGGAGTAAAGCACTCGAGTCGTTGATCTCGAGCACTTCCTTTTCCCTACTCAATCTATTCTTCTTTTGCGTGAGCGTGTTGATCAGCCGGTCACGCAGGGTGCCGGTGAGAGCTCCGTGCTCGCGCTTGGCAGTCTCGACCTTGTAGGCATATGTGTTGTGGTATTCTCGCACTTTTCGATCGTACTCATTCTGTTGGTCGTCGTGGGAAGAAGTTTTCGTATTAGCCAATGATCGATCTTGAAATACGGAAATTGTTTTGCATATCCTCTCCGTCTTCAACAATACACTTCCTCGGCGGGGGTGGGTATAAAAGTGTCCTGTAGGACTTACCTTGGACTGCGTCATTTGGAAGTCGCGTACCTCGATGAGGTCTTCAATCTCGTCTAGGAATTTGGGAAATTTAATGCCAGCCATGTCCATGAGGCTCCGGCCGTTCTCAGCAAGAACAGGAGGACCCTGTGTCTGCCTATGCTCCTGTTGGAGCTTGGCTGACACCTCCAAGGCATTTGGAGCATATGGATCGAAGCGCTGAACAAGATTCGTCTCGTACTGGATCTTCTGCAGCTGATCGCGGTATGTCATATCTTGCTCTCGCTGAAACTTTTCTGTCATGGTGGCCAGACGATCCATAAGAGCCTGCCGCTTCCGATCACGTTTTGATTGTGCGGCAGGAGCCGGAGAGCGCCGCTCGACTTTGCCGCTCATGGTGGATAGAGCTGCGTTGTCGCTGGCAGCCATTTCTGTGCAACAGAAATTGCCTTTGGCAGTGAAGGTCGGTGAAAAAGAGGGGAGATGTCGAGAGAGAAGGTTGAAAGAAAAGAACAAGAGTCAAGAACAAAGTGTAGAGGAATATATCATCCACGATTCCCGCACATAGCCTGCAAACACAGCAGAAACAGCTGCACGATTACAGGAGATACTCCCGTTTGAGTTCAGCTCCAGCGTTCTGGTGAACGTCTCCTGTGCCAAGCGATCGGGGAAAAGCGACGCTGCCTCGCGAAGAACAAACGTGTGACAAAGAAAGTGGCACAAGCAGGCCAAGTCCGAAATTCGTTTGAGAGGGCGCGAGTAGAAGAGAACCAGAGGTAGGGGGATAGAGGGGATAATAAGAGGAGGCAACTTTATGTCTGGGAAATTGAAACCAGTAATAAGTTCTCTCAGGCAGACAAAGTCGGATGCCAAGATCACATCGGAGACAAAGAGTGGGCGAGAGTTGACAGTCCAGTTCAAGTCGGCCAAGACGGGAACACTTCTTCTTGCCGCTCTGCTGCAGTCCGGGGCATTTCGAGCGGCTGAGGCAATGACCGGACGTGTTAGCCCGGCGGCAATGCCTCACCGCCTGCCGGTTCTACCAAGCCACGCCGAGCGGCAGAGGCCTGATTGGCTGTACGTGGCTTGGCCTAGCTCCAAGGGGCAACGCCGTACCCTACGACCCGTGCCCCACCGTCCACGGCTTGCGGCATCTGTTGCCAAGTGAAGTCAGTTGTCAGTGACACACAAGATCAAGTGACGCACACACAGCGCAAAACGTAATCTTCACGGCCGCCTGGCTGTTCCTATCACGTCTTATCAATGAGCCTGTTCTATATCACATTTTACGGTGTGAGTGGAGACTCACTTGAATGGATGAGTTGACAATCCGTGTCACTGATGTGTGAGACTCCTCATGTCTTGGCTACTCAGTATTGCCTACATACGTATCATGTATGGAGTACATACGTACATATGTGCCCAAGTTGAAAATTGATAGTTTTCGAACGTGTGGACAGCAGCCATTTCCCAGCTGCCACGTATTCCTAACCAATGCAACCTTTCCCGGTTCAGGAATTCGAACGGTTCATACTCTCGACTTGAAGTTATCATCGTAGCCATCACAAACACATGCGGCCCAGATTACATTTACAATGTTTCGAAAGATGCAAATCATGCAAATGCTCGTCTTCATTGTCATCGTCGTAGTCATTAGTTCATGTAGTTACAAGCCGTTCCTCAGCTTCTGCAATTGACTGAGAAGCCCAAATCCGCCAGGCACTTTGCTTTCCTCCCCATCCGTCTTTCCCTGCGTACTGGCCGCCGCTTTATCCTCTCTCCTGGCCGCCTGATCCATCTCTCTCATCAAGTCCCTGTGCCTATCCTCGACCATCTTAGCCAAGCTCTCTATGAATTTATTCCGGCCCCTTTCCTCCGCGGTGCCCTTCCACACCGTCGTCAGCGTCTTGAGCTCCTCAATCCTGGCCGCTGATTTCTCTATGCCCTCGACGGGATCGCCACTCTTGTATAGGAGATTGGAAATCTCGTCGCGGAGTCCCTTGAGGACCTGCTGCCCCTTGTCTTCGGAGCTCTGCTGCGCTGATCCAGGCTCTGGTGCCGAGACGGACAGGAAGCCGGAGCTGACGGATACCTCGGACGGCGGAAAGACGAATTCCATGGCATCACCAAAGACTTTGATGACGGAGTCGAGCCGTGCGCGCACCAGCGTTAGTTTTTGCAGCTGCTTGACGTATTCAGGGTCGGTGGGATTGGCGCCGTGACTGTCATCCGCAGTGTTGCTAGCTTCATTTGGGGAGGGCACAGGAACAACTGCGTCGCTCTTATCCTCGACTTCTTGATCGTTCGCTTTCTTCGCCGTGGATTCCTTTTTGTTTCCGTCTTCCCGGCTCAAGCCACCCGGGACAAATTTATTGATATCGTCTCGCAATGTCTCGTGCAGTGTTTCCGACAAGCCTAGCGCTTCACCTCTCAGCAACTCGACTTCGTAGGCAAGACGACTCCCGCTCCGCAGAATATCGTCCGTCAGCTGAGTAAGTGTGTCGGACATTCGCGTGGTTTGCGCATTGAGCTGCGATAACAGGGTCTGCGTCTGGGCAGATAGCTCTGGAAGGGGCACAGCATTGTGGGCAGACGAGTTGGTTGCGCCTTTAGCTGAGAGAGGAGGTAGAGTGGCGTTGAGATACGAAGCAGCATCAAAGGTAGGATTGAGAAATTCGCGAAGGAATTCGTCAGAGGTATGAGTCGACTTGGGTTGGATGGCGGCGTCGGAGGGTTTGGGGCCGGTTTGGCCAGCTCTTATGGGTAACGAGACAAGATTGGTGCTCGTCCGTTGATGGATATGTGCTTGAACCGATGCCATCGCGAGCCGTCACGCGCAGCGGCTGTCGGTGCACCAATGGCGAACCTGCGGACGATGAACGAGATGCTGTCTGATCAGGGTCAACTTTTCAGATGATGAAGTCGCGGCTGCGGAAGTGGCGGTCCATGCAGATGGTGCAGGCGGAGCCGATATGCAATGTGAGAGTCAGACACTTGCAGGGAGGGTTCGTTCCGTGTTCCCACACCTCCATCATCGATGATATGATCGGCCTCCGCAACTTGCCTCTCTGCATCTTCACCCCCCATGCGCCTTTCTGATTCTGATTTCTGCCAATCCCACAGATCCAGACATGAGCGAGGCCGACGAAATGCGCGTAGACCCTGCGAGAGCCCAAGCTCTCATTGCACAGCTCACCTCTGTCAAGGACCGCATCGGCGCCCTGGCAAATGGCCGAAACGTATGTCAGTCACGGCAGAATCCCTGCAGCTTTATACACACGTAGAGACCGTCCACCTACATGCGTGAATTCACGATTCAGCCCTACCCGACGATACGTCTTCTCTTGCACTAGAACCATCGTTCTGACTTGTAAAGCAGATCCGGCTGGTAGCCGTGTCCAAACTGAAGCCCGCAAATGACATCCTGGCCCTTCATCAAGCGCCAACCTCTCATGAGCACTTTGGCGAGAATTACGCCCAGGAGCTGTCGCAAAAGGCACAGCTGCTTCCTAGGAGCATCAAGTGGCATTTTATTGGTGGCCTACAATCTGGTATACATTGCACCCGCCCTCTATTCTAAATTCCTACCTTCTTTCTCAGTTACAGTATCGGTCTCGCATACAAACACAAGGAGAGTTTCGTGACTAACACAGCGACAACCCCCAGGCCACTGCAAGACCCTTGCCAAAATCCCCAACCTCTTCTGTGTATCATCCATAGATACCCTCAAAAAGGCTACCCTCCTCAACTCCTCTCGCGGTAACCTCGTTGCCTCGGATCCATCTGCGCCCAAGATCTCGGTACACGTGCAGGTCAACACGTCCGGGGAGGAAGCCAAGTCGGGGTGTGCACCAGGGGAAGAAACCATCTCACTGTGCCGCGAAATTATCAACTCGTGTCCCAATCTGCATCTTCTGGGTCTCATGACGATTGGTGCTATTGCACGAAGCAAGGCCACAACGGCAGATAACAGGAACGAAGACTTTGTGGCTTTGACGGAACAGAGAGACTTGGTCAGCAAGGAGTTGGGCTTGGAGGAGGGCAGATTGGAGCTGAGTATGGGAATGAGCGAGGACTTTGAGGGGGCTATCACGATGGGGAGCGCAGAGGTGAGGGTTGGGAGTACCATATTTGGTCAGCGGCCTGCGCGGGCTGATGCCGTTCTCAAGCAATGACCGTCTTCACAGTCAAAAGTCAAGAAGAAACGATAGGGCTTGATAGGCCGTTCAATGCAGCTCATGTACATTGCTCAAACTCTTGTATCTACGCCGGCAGGTAAGATAACTATAGGTGGTCATGTATAATACCCATTTGAGCCCAGGCGCCATGTGCTTTGTTTCAGTCACACAAACACACAGCCACACAACGCAACGCAGAAATCTTACAAGTCATCCCGGACAGTAAATTTTTCATGGCGAAGACGCCACAAGATGCAGCGTTCTCGCGAGAATGAACTCCACTGTCGATGGCAAGCAGGCTTCGCGCGGGGAAGCGCGTCTTACAAGTTACAGTATGTACAGCTTCTTCCATTGGCCGCCCACTGACGAGATACGCCAGAACCGGAATGCATAACGCACAACACACCATTTCCCACGTGCCACTGCATGATATATCGCCGATCTACAACCAACAAACGAGAAAGCGAGCGTCTGGACTCTGGCGCGCCCATGCAGCTTGATTGGCCTTGGACACCCGTAAGTCCTCGAGCAACATGAGCCTCAGGCGACTCGCAAGACGAGGTGGAGAGAAGAGAGAAATGTGAATCAAAGAGGGGGGGGCTGTCCACGTATTTCAACCTCCCCATCATCCGCAAAGTTGATTTCCGATATTCGGTACCCCTCCCAAAAAAAAACACCTCCCAGCAATTCCTCAATCCCGAAAATCTGTTCGCCGCGATGCCTTGTCCTCAACGAGAGGTCTGTACACAGTACTTCATCTTCTACACTTGTGCACATGGCGTCAACACCAAGTTCGTGAGGTGTGAGCGCCATGAAAATACAGAGAATGAGCGGTGCCGCACGGGGGTCTGGGAGCGCGTGAGGGAGAAGAAGAGTACCCATGATTGTCCTTCTTGCATGTTTGCTTCTCAGAGACAGAGGAGGAGGAGGAGGGAGGCTCACCGCGAGGTAATGTGACCGAAGCTGGATTTAGGGGAGGGAGGGGGGGGGGTCTAAAATACAGGATCTCGTAGATGAGATGCAGGAGGCGCAAGGTTCAAGTTTTGGGGGGATTATATTGATGGTTGAGACTGCTTCGTAGATGGCAACTTGTGTGTAGTCTAGTGGCCGATCAATCAATCATCTCAGAGCGGGTTCTTCGAGTATTTTGATTCTGTTCTCTTGTCCATATTCTGCTCCGTGTTTCGACTTCATTCAGGATTCTCCTTCAGCTCACGAAACGACTTCCATTTCGAGTCGCCAACGAGTTGTACCTGTCAATGTCTTTGTTAACTTGTTCATGCTGTGCAGTCGCTGGCAATGCCTCTCGCGGTACGCCAGACTCGCAACTTTCGAGCTGGACACCGAATACCGCCTCGCAGACGAGACTCGAAGACTCAATAGTATTCGTCCGCATTGCCCATCTCGAAGGGCCGAGAGGCAGATGCTCCTGTAAGGCCGCTGTTGTCTATCAAGATCAAGTGTCGCGACTCACGAGTGCTATTAGTGATGCTCCTGCCACCACCACAAAATGCCTAGTTTATAAAGCGCTGTGCGCAATAGGATCGTCACATACGACCATAGCCGCCAGAAGAATCAGGATCCCGTCCGATCTCCCACGAAAAGCTGGCGAGCGCTGGATTAGTAGTTGGGTCGGTGACGACCAGCGAATACCCGGTGTTGTATGTTTTTTTTTTTTGGTGTTTTCGTCTTCTCAGTGATGTTTTTAGCCAAGTGAAGAAACGTTGAGTACGGAGTATATGGCTCTGTAAGACTACAGAGTTTTTAGGCATTTTAACAGCGTGTGCCTACGTTACGTACTCGGATTGATGCCAGTTCTTGCATGTTTTGCAAGACTATGAGGGAATTGGCCCCTAAATTTCGGCCAGAAACGTTGTTTACCATTATGTTTTGAGACATGTAGTCAATAGTGGCCTATATACAGTCCATCATGTCCATCGCAATCATACAGCTGGTGCCCCTGTGAACCACATCCGAACGCAAGATAAAAAAAAGGCGTAGAAGTAATACTGCCAATCGCAAGGGCTCACTCCTTTGCATGCAGCGAGACTTTCCCCTCCCTCGCCTATATGCTTTGCTAATCTCTCAAAAGTGTATGCTTCCCTCCATTAACGCCATAATGCTTTCCGCACACCAACCTTGCTAAAAAGCGAGGAGTCAACTATTTTCACGCAATCTGCCTTTCCCTACTAAATACTGGATCATAGCATTCCCATAAGAATCAGGAATATCCTCTCAGATCTAAGAGCGGTAGTCCGGAGTGGTTGGCTGGCCTTTTTCGAGTCTATCCTGCATCAGCTTGAGAAAGACTGAAGGGACCGACTCGTCGGTAGCACGGATGGTAAGTCGAATCATCTAACTCACGCGTTAGCCTCGCACAGCATTTGCACACCACCTCAGATAGCAAAGCGGAAAAAAGAGAGGTGGGTGGGTGGAAAAGAATATCGAAGGAGAGGGGAGAGGAGTCAATCTAGAAGGAGAGGAGGCCGTAAGGAAGGGATATTCACCTGAGTAGAGTAGTTGGGCTCAAGACGCAATAGACAGCCAAACTTCCCCCCTTCAGACGTGTGCAAAACACTGGCGCCCACCACATTCTTGGGATTCGGATCCACCATATCCAACAAGCGCCATCGAAAGCCCTCAACGGTATTCTTAACAAACGACTCGCTTATCTCTTTCCTGGTTCCGCTAACACCGAAAATGGCCTGTGCCTCGCGAGAGCCAGCCCCAATCTGCTTCCAGCGCTTGAAGAAGTCTTCAGCGGACAGGTCCGCAGGGTCCATGAACTTATGCGCAGCAATGGGCAGCTTGAGAGTCACGGCTTGCAGAGCACCAGCTAAGTAACTGATACGCATGGTCGGGCTCTTCTCAAAGACGCGTTTCGATTCAAACATGACGACCTGCTGCGTTTGGCCGCCGGGCGCTACGGTGCTGTCCGGAAGACCCTTGACATCCCATGACAGCTTGCTCTTCTCGCTTTGGTCTAGGTCGAGTGTTGTGGTGAACGAGGTCATAGGGGACGGTGATTTGTTGGAGAAATAGGTGATGAGGCACGCCATCTGACCGCGGTATTCTGATCGAACACCTATTTGCACTTGGCCATCCTCATAGAGAATTCCATCGGCGCAGAGCAATAGTCTCTCGAACCCCTTTTCCCAGCCTGGAGACAAGTGCGCGGCACTGGCTAGATTAGGAGCTTTGAGCGCCCTAGCCTCTGCTGCTTGGGCTGAGGTGGCAGTCATGTTCAGGCCGGCAAGATCGCTGGCACCGTTACCACCTCCGTTGGCCCTAATGTTTCCATTCAAGGGCGCGGCGGAGCTGAAAGTTCTCTTAAGGCCTCCCGGCTTCGCCATGCTCAGCTCGCTTCCGTCTGCGTTCGCATCCTTGCCTCCGACGACCCAGGTCCGCCGGTCACTGGTGTTGGCGTGCTTTTGGTGCAACCGGGATAAGAGAGCGGATTCTCGCTCAGGGAACGGCGGCATCTCATCGCATACCGTCCTGAGAAGATCATCTGTAGGCATGTTCGCCAAGGTCAGATACTCGCATGCTCGCTGCTGCATCTCTGAGTCCAAGGTATGGCTGTAAAACTCAAACGTGTGAAGGAGCTGCGGCTTGATCTCGGGGAAAAGGTTGACGAATTTTATGAAGCAGGACAAGATCATGGCTCTTGTACTGGGAGAGCAGCCAGGAAGCTTTCCGTGAAGAGCCATAAACTGCTCGATTGGACTGCATCGAGGCTGATCGGCGACTAGGTGGCCAAACTCGCCTGTGATATACGCTCCAATCTTGACTAGCGTCTCGTGGCAGTGATCAGACTTGACGTACTGCAGTGCAGTCTGTGCCGTGTACACCTGAAGCTCCTCATTATTGGTGACGATCTGGATGACACGCTGCCAGACCTCGTCGCTGACATGGTCACCAGCCATGGCAATCAAGCGTAGCGAAATGTCGACATACCACTGAACGTCGGTTGCATACTTCTCAGTGAGAATAGCAATCTTGAGAACCATTTCCTCACGAATGGCAAAGTCTGCATTCTGCAAGAATTGCAGCAGCTCGCCCACAATGATCTTCGCGTTGGTGGCGTCGCACATACTGTACAAGAGATCCAGTCCTTTCCGACGAACGCTGATGTCTCGATCTTTGAGGGATCCCAAAATAATGTCCTGGTGCTGCTTGATAGGTATCAGGGTTTCGGTCCGGGCCGCTAGATGCGTCATTGCTTCCAAGCCGAGATACCGAACATTTGTTTCTCTGCTCTGAATAAACCGGCCGAGACGAGAAGAAATTTGCTTCATGAGGGCGTGCTCCGTATCCAAATGGATGATGAGGTTAATGGCTTCGAATAGTACGGCGTTTTGTGCATTGTTTTGCTGGACGTTCTTCTGCGCTTCCATGGCAAGGTTCAATATTTTCTGGAGGGATTGTCGTATCATGTCTCGAACATGTGTGTCTTCTGCAATCGTTGTTACCCCCGCTGTTAGCTCGACGAAGCACGATTTCCATTGATTCGAATGCTTATGCTAGAGTCAAATACAAGTGACTTACCAGAAGGGGAGAAGTATTGCAGCAGTCGGATGAGCTTGATTTGTAGCCAAGGGCAAGGCACCTTGTAGTATAGATAGTCGGCCGTATATTCGCCATCGATAACTATGCGCTTCAGTCGGGCCGCAGCTTTGGCATAGGCTCCCTTGTAGCTGTCCAAGTTGTCCTGAGCTAGAGCCATGACCAGAGATGTCACGGACAGCGCCACGCCGAGATCAGCATCGTCCATGAGATGGATGATTCGCTCAGCCCACTGGGGCGAGACTATATCCGGATGTTTTCGGTACAGTCGAAGTAATGTCAAGGCTGCTTTTTTCTTGACAAAAGATTTGGATGTTCTGGGATATATTATTTGTTAGTCGACAGTGTAAAAAGGATAGAGCAAGGGTAGTGGGCTGGTACGTACGGTGAAATCAACAGTCTATGGACCTCTAAGCTGAGGGCTTCACCCATTTCCCGCCCGCCCACATTGGCAATTGCATGCAGCGCCAAGCAATTGAAGAGCTCGTTATTATCCAACAAATCTTTTCGTATACTGTTGACCACAAGGTGCAGCAGCTCATGCTTCTCGTGAAGGAACAAAGTCATGGCAAGATAGCCAATCTGCTTCTCCGAGTATTTGTTCGCCGAGATCAGGTTGACAGCCTCCAGATGGCCGAAATCAACATCCCAGCCCAGAATATAGATGTAGAGGAGCTTGCAGACATATTTCTTCTTGTGGTAGCCGCTCAGACTGCCGTCTTTGAACTTTTGTCGGATATTGGCCAGTTCCTTGTTGATCCTCTTCTCTTCCAGTTCGCGCGCACGAGCGTTTCTCAAATCGGCGATGAATTGCACCAGGCCTCGCATGTTGGCATTGCCGTTGCCCGAACGGCCGAGGAAGCCGCCTCCGGGTGTCGACATGGTCCAAGACTCAAAGGTTGCTCTCGGCCCCTGGCTGGCCGGCGCCGAGTCTCGACGTAGTTGGGCGGTGGGCCTGACAGGCAAAGTAAGGGTCGCAAGTCAACAGCAATACGGATTGGCTCATGCGTCGATGGCTTCAAACACCAGTCGCATATTCGGCTGTTTTTGACGTCTGGATGGGTAGCAAGAGGTAGGTAGTTCTGGGCTTCGTTCGCCTCGTCGCCGTTGAAGAACGGTGGGGGGGCAGTTGGGCTGTGCCGGCCGGCGTTGCGCTAGTCTGCGTGCTGTTGCGTGCTTTACGTGTGACGCGACTCGATTTCGTCGCGATAATCGATTAAAGGGATCTCACCCGGCAGCTTGCTGGTGAAGTAAGAGATTCGACACTCACGAAGGTGTCGGCCTTCAGGAGGGCGTCAATGGGTTGAGGTCGCAGCTGGGTTATTACCACACTCGTTTATTCCCAAGGCTGCTACCTGACAAAGTACCTCCTACATCTTATGTCGTACATTGAGAAGTCCGGACATAGGTACCTTATACATACTTGAAGATGTGGGGACTTGCCTTCTTCTGAGAGGTACCCGTGCGGGGCTGTGAGCGCCCTGTTCAGTGTTCAGACGCCCCGGTCTGTCTCCAATCGATTGTTGATTGGCTGACAACAATCGATGACCGACACCAACCAAGCTTGCTCTCGAGTCTCCAGATGAACTTCAAGACATACCTAGATCGTGTCGAAACCTGACCAGCTCTACTCTCCTCACGCTGCATTGGCATCTGTCGGCCTCCCCATAGACATCGTATCTGTGATGCACAGCCCTGTCGCCATGTCAGTATGCGCCAAATCCACCACAGCGCTGAGCAGCACGCGACACCGAATATGCAGCGCCTCTGTGCGAGTACCATCCATGCCAGCCTGCCATAGCCGACGATCATATGCAGTCCACTCCTCCGCCACACCCCGTTTCCAAGTATTCAATCGAAGAACCAAGTGGCTGCAAAAGGAGCGGGCGGCGTCCAAGCCAGAACAGAGCCGTGAGGCAGACTATCTGAAGAACGAGGTTGCCTTACGGCTCTCGGAACGATTGTTGGTAGGACCGGACCGGAAGCTCCCCTTCGTTCATCCGCCTCGCTTTGCTTTCGCTTGTCTTTGCCCGTTTCTAGGGGCCCGTCCCGTGAGCGCTTGCTAACAAAAGACATTTTCTGTTTAACAGTACATTAAGCGACATTTCCCGCGAGTGCTTGATCTAGGTGCGCATTCGTGTAACCTGGCGAGGGCGCTCGTCCGCGACAACCCAGATCCGGACCCGGCCGTTCCCATCTCCGCTCCTCTGTCGACGCGAATATCAGAATTGGTTGCCGCAGAATCGTCCGAGTCGATGTTGTACCGCGATTCCGATCATGACTTCAATCAGAAACTAAACATTGTCCGACAGGTATTGCAGGACGAAGAGAGTTTGCCCTTTGAGCCCGAGTCATTTGACCTAGTCATGAGTTCACTGAGCCTGCACTGGATCAATGACCTTCCGGGTATTCTTTCACAAATCAACAGTGTCCTGAAGCCGGACTGTCCCTTTATAGGTGCCATGCTCGGCGGAGACACTCTGTTTGAGCTACGCACCTCGCTGCAATTAGCTGAGCAGGAACGAAGAGGAGGTATCTCGCCGCACGTATCACCGCTCGCAGATGTCCGAGACGTGGGAGGCCTGCTGCAGAAATCAGGCTTCAAGATGCTGACGGTGGATGTGGATGACATCATTGTCGACTACCCGGATACCTTTGCGCTGATGCAGGACCTGCAAGCGATGGGAGAGTCTAACGCCATCTTGGGCCGAGAGATGGGTCCCATTCGCAGAGAAGTGCTCATGGCGAACGACGCCATCTATAAAGCACTACATGGCAACGAGGACGGATCGATTCCAGCCACCTTTCGAGTCATATATATGATAGGGTGGAAAGAGGGGGGAGATCAACCGAAAGCGTTGCCCAGGGGTAGTGGTCAAGTCAACCTAAAGGACATATTAGAAGAGAAGTAAAGACGCGACGCATGTATGATACCGAGTCAGTCGACCGTCCCTGCATAAAAGAATGGCGCAAACATGTTTCTTGGGATGCGGTACTAATGCTTCCACGGGTCGTCCTTGATGTGTCGGGGTTTTTTCCTCCAAGTCCTGTTACTGTTACTGTCCATCAATTGGCACATTGCCATCAAAAGGTGCAAATCTGAACTTGCCCATTCACTAAAGTTGAAAAGCATCCATCCCCCGAAATCCACCAGTATTCTACACTCTTCGCCAATCCGTCATAGTACGCCCAATGCATCCCAACCCAGCCACATCAACAACCTTTTCATGCCAGCTAAGAAGCACACTCATCGCCGCCGCCGTAGATTCGTTGGAAGCACCTGGTCTGGAGCCAACCTGACTAAAGCCCCCGGTTGGCTGCGGCATGACTTTTGATCCTCTCCCGCCACTCGATTGCCCCATGGACATACCCTTGTAGCTACACGTCCCCAAGAAAATCCAAGTCAGCCTCACACGTCCAAACATTTGATGTATATTCTTATTCGGTCGTAGGTTTTGCGTAAACGCCGGGATTCGTCTTACATGTACTTCATCAGAACGTCGAGACACTCGTTTCCGCCCTCTGATTCGTAAAGCTTCTTCAAGAGCGGACTCATTTCGCTGGCCTTGATCGATTGCAGGACTTCGATGATGGTTTGGAGATGTGCGTCCTAGCCACATTAGCATTAGCAAAACACACAAGTTTCCCATCTACCCTGGTTGGCTTCGCTTTTTCGTGCTTCACGAGATATTTTTGTATCCCAATGTAGAAGGTTTGCCACGTTGTCGCGATTCCATGTGCCAATTTCAAGGAAAAGGAAAAGGAGAAACACACCTTTGCTCCCTCTGTTCCAACATAGACGGGCGTCTCCAAACAGCCCCTCAGCGCGCCTTCAGCATCACCTCCTTGCAGAAGCTGTCTGACTTGTCCGGCAAGTTGGCGCACTTCAGCTTCGCTGATCTCCGGTTGCGGCGGGTGCAGCGTCGAGATGTCAAAGTTGACAGACGAGTCCTCGTTGTAGGCGTCGATGTTGATTGTCCGCCATGAGTCGCCCAGCGTGGCGCTCGTATGTTGCTGGATTATTGACATGGCGCAAGAGTCGCTGTGTTGGAACTAGATTGAGGGGGCGCTCGATCAGGCTGAGGAAGACGGAGACGGTAGAGCTGTACCTCTGTGGTGGTTTCGACTGGGCCGTGTTGAAGCAAGAGGCGTTGTGGTCCGTCACCACTGACCAGTGGATGAAGCTTGGCTGCGTCACTGGTGGCGGGGTATACATAGGTACATACATGTATGTACCTTAGGTGCCTACCCATTTATTACCCTCTCTGTAGGCAGATACCTAGGTAAGCATATATCGCATCGCTGATGACTTTGTACTCCGTAGTGATGCCAATTGTTGACGTGATACAGAGTCCAACGGCAAATTTATTTGCCGGTTGGCTTCCACCAGCGCTCCTTCGAGAACACCATCGCATACATCAAGACATAGTTCTTCTAGTGCAGTGTCACATCTCAGCCATTGAGACGTTCGTTATATGTACGCATGTGTACCCCACAAGAACAGTCAATTATTGCTTACATTGTAGCCTACAATGGCGAAACTCGGCAACGGAGGCGTACATAACTCGAATGTGGCCACGAATATCACACTCTGGCGCATAGCTTTGTGTTGAAGGGGTTACTGATGCGGCACGGAACGCTACCCTACATCATTTTCGTGACCAACAACTCACCTAGGTACATACCTTATGTATGTAGGTACATAGGCAGACCTACCTACATCGCCAATCAAAGACCTGCAACCAATTAGACGAAACTTACCATTGAATGTGAGATCTCCTCGTTAAAAGACTTCTTATAGTCCGGGGTGAGAGGGGTGTGTGTGTAGAAATTACCAGATGACCGTTTTTCAATCCTTGAGTCTAAATCTACCCATCACGGCACAGAAAATCCTGCATCGGCTGGCATCGCTTGTCTTTGCCACCTCTGTGCCACAGTCAAAGTGTTAAGTTCACGCAAGACTACGGAGTACTACGTACCGTAAGTTCACACAAGCCGGGGTGCCGTTGAATGACTCCTTCCAGAAGCCCAGTTACCCTGGTCAATTGCTCTTTGATCAGTCTTTGATCAAGCAGTGCCGTACAAGACCTTGTTTAGCTTAGTAGCGACAGAGCTGTTCTTCCTCGAAATGATTCACTATGGGAACTTGGAAGACATCGAAGCGGAACTATAGCCTGGCTAGGTATTGATCGTACCTACTACTACCTAGGTACGCACGACGAGGTCGGGCGTGGCTGGGTGGATCACCTAACTTTCGCAGTGCCTTGGCCCTTGCCAATGGCCATGGACTCAATCCTGGAGGGGAGGTATAATTAGAGAGTGGAACCACGGCAATGCAAGATAGGGCACTCCGGACAACGCGGAGTGATGACTGATGAGACCAAAAAGGGGGAAGACTTACCTACCTATGTAACACTTCGTCCCTGCTACATACTCTGTATGTATAAACATGTTCAGCTACTGGTTTTGCGACGAGATATCGCTGCTGGTTCTTGTTGTAACTGAGCGCGAGCCGACTATGGGTTGTAACTTGTGTGACGTGTCGAATGTATCAAAAACGGTTGTGATAGCGAAGTCGATATGGACGCGCGTTGAGACATGGCAGAATCCTGATTGGCGCGACATTAACCATGTTACTGGTCTGGCGTTCGAAATGTTCATGAAACGTTCGCTTCATAATCATTTAGGGACTTCTTTCGCTCAATGTTGCCCATGCTGCTTCGCTTCGATCCGGCTTCTAGAAGAACTATGGAACGCGTCATCTGGAAATTACTCTGTACAGAACGAGCTAGGTAATGTAGGCAGGCTTATTAGAGCTTTCGATGGGGGTCGGATGATATGTACATACATAGGTATGTACGCATGTACCTACTCCTTAGCTCCTTGTCCATGCCGTTGTGGGCCACCACATCCCTGGCGCATTGTTCGAACGGGCCTGGCAGTTCATTTGCCACCCTCGGCCGGTTTTGAATGACTTATTATATTGTCCGAGTTGATGACATTATGCGAGGAACTTCCCGATGGGCAGATTGGACCCCCCTTTATGCGTACGGAGTACATACATATATGTACATACTCCGTACGTACGTACATACTTGTTGCTGGCAGGCTGCTGCGCTGACTCCCTATGGTGATTAAATTTCTTACGTGGCTTGGGACCGTGCTGGAAAACTGGTGATCCTGCAATATTTGTTTTGATGAAACAAGTAAAATGCCCCAAATCGACCGAATCACGCCTGCAAACACGTGCACCATCAAATCGCGATGTTGCTGCCGTACTGCGACAGAACGCGTCATTTTCGCGTCAGTAGCTAGTGCCAATGCGCGTACGCAACGCATTGTAGTAAGTATGTACTATTGTATCAATACATACTTACTACATAATTTGATGTGTACAAGTATGTAACAATACTCACTGGGTGGCGAGACGCGAGTAGCAATAGAGTTCATGACGGCCTTGTAAGTTGTGAGTACAGAACGCAGAGGTTTTCCAGGAGACACCCACGGCGCAAGACTTGTCAGCACAAGTTCGCACGCGTAAAATATACATACTGAGGTCAGAATTCTTCTTACCTCCTTATGATGTTCATCATGATCGCCGCAAGAGTACCATTATGTAAGTATGTATAATGTATGTATACATACATACATACATATAGGTATCTGCCCTTTTGCCTTTTGAGTCGCACGATCGACCCAGGAGGAAACAGGCGGCCAACAACTTCTACTCCGTAAGCGGCGACGAATCGCACTACATAGTACATACACACAATTCGTAGTCTCTGATTCGGAAGTCTGGCGACACTTGACAAGGATTCCCATCAGTGTCATGGAATGCGCAGACGCTTCTCCACGATCTCTGGATCGCTGAGGTACTCCGTACACAGTCCATGGCGAGCCACACGGAAGTGGCTCATGTGGTAACATGCCAAGGTTGTACTTGTCGGGAACTAGCCGAGTGCTAAATTGCCCATGTTTCACGATGCCGCAGGCGGGGCTTGGCCCATCCGCAGGACAGGCTAATGCAGGAACAACGGGATTAGCCTTGGTCAGCCTTGCTCTGATGACAGCACAGCGCGCGGTGTCCATATCTCTCCGTTTCTGGAGAGGAAACGAACGAATCGATTGGCTGACGGGAATGACGTTGGCATTACCTACCTACGGATACATATGTACCTGGATCTGCGGATGATGGTCATACTGGGTAGCTTACAGACTGTTGAGGGCATCCAGCTGGAGTATGGCGTTGCCGTGATGAGAAGGCCAAAATTTTTATTTGTCGCCGAGGAATCAAGCGGTGTTTGATCGTATCAGGCGCCTGCTAATCGATTCAATGTTCAGAGGGAAGGTGCGGCGCTTCCTCTTTCCTCGCGAGTTAGGATCTGCACTCAGCCGACGGCGTCCACGCCTGATTCATATCTAGTATCTCTTGATACAAATTCTTCGTTCGACTTGGACTTCTACATATATTGGACAGCGATACACCAACCGAATGGCTTGCAGCCGTACGGCAGACCTTGTCCCGATGATTGTCATCTTCACCGATCCCCCCTTCCCGATGTACCCCGCAAAGTGCAGCCCTGCACGAGTTAATGCACAGAACAATGTGGTCGTCAACGAGCCCAACAACCCTGAACCCGGAGGTTAATGATCACATATGTACTCCGTAGGTACACTCCTACTATGCACGGAGTATATACCCCAACGACGAGAAAAACTTGGGCGCACAAACATGCATCAATGATCATGTCATGATGTCGTACACTCTTGTACGGAGTACAAGCCCATGTATGCTGGGCAACGAAGATGACTCATTTGAGTAACATCGAAAGTCAGCGCAAGTGCGAACGTCGAAAAACCTTGCACGACTTATTCTTCTGGCAGGGCAGGTCATATAAACGAAACGTGCCTCCTTTTCAACCGGATCTGGCCTCACGCCCGATGGCTTTGGGAGAACACGTTGGTGCCGGTACGACGCTGTAAATTCTCTCCTGGGTTCGTTCAGCGATGAATGACCTCTTGATAGCATCGTCCCCCGTCGCACCGTTGCGCAACGCTGCTGTTTTGCTGCCTTCTTGAGCAGTACCAATCGGACTCCCATGTCTATGACCAGCTGCATGATCAATCCCTAGCTTCTAGAACCATTCCTTGCGCCGTCGACGATGCAAGGCAAGATTCTCTTTCGATTGGAGCCGAAGCAGGGATTCATTGGCCCGCTTATTACTAGATCAGTCATCCAAGCTGTCGGGGACGACACGACGCGGCAGAGCTTCGCGCTCTATAGTCTTGGATGGAAAAAAGAGTGCTCTGTCGATTGCCGTGAGGGGGCGCTCTTCCAATGGTACGCGCTAACAATGACACTCAAAGATCGTGATAAACTCTCGACACATGGTGCTCAGCACGACTGCAAAAGTACCACGCTCTCGACGGGGAACAACAATGAAGTTCCGGGAGCATGAGGAAGTGTCATTGCCGAGCGAAGAGAAATGAAGCGACACACGAGCGGAGCAAGCCGGACCAGACGAGAGGCCAATGAATCAGGCACAAAAAAAAGAGACAAAGAAGCGAGCATCATTAGTAGCCAAGGAGAGTTGGCTCTAGAGGCGAATGCGCGACGCTGCTGATTCTATTATGTATGTTCTTCAGCTGCATTGAGAAGCACTGTGCGCAAGCGTCTGCGTATTTTATGTTACACGATGGAAGCACTTCTAGAATGCACTTGGACCCCAGATTGTGCTGAAGATGGATGTCTGCTCCACCCGTGAATTGGTGCCGAAACGACCGACAAAGGTTTCCGGAGGCGGACGGCAAATCTCGTGCAAATGGGTACATACTGGGTACGGAGCAACCGAGCAATAGCAACACGATGAAATCACGCCTCTGCTACCTCTACCTCCTCCTTGGGTCCCTAGGTATTCGTAGCCCCGTTTGAGTTGGCAATTGCGAGGCGAAGAAAACAGGCCAGCTTAGGTACCTCCTAGCCCTCGACAACACGACCACCACGGGTTAGTAACCGTTACCTACCACGACCGCAAGTTACCCAACCAACAAACACAGACGGACTCTACCAGGTTGTACCCAACGCCACTTCATACAACTAATAAACCCCTGTCTCTGGCCCGGTCCTTGGCTCCGGGGAGCTGGGGCCCATGTCAGGCACCCGACAAAAGAGAATTGAGCCTTGCCCCTGTTTGGCAGGCTTTGAGTCCTCATTGATGGCGCGCCCCCTTGAATTGACAACAGGAAAGGAGCACAGACAGCGTCATGCCCAACGTCAGTGGCAGTAAAAGAGAACCAATTAGTACGTGCCATTTTTTTGCGGCATGGCAGCTTTGGACTGTCGAGGCGAATAATTGAAGGCGTTGTAAGTACCTAGGTGGCTATGGTCCGACAACATGTGGCCAGACAGGCAAGTCGGCGCCTGTCACAACTCGCCAAAACGGCCAGCCGAGCTACTCCGTATGCCAGTTGGATGATCAAGGCCGGCCGGCAACAAGTCTCAGGCAAGGCAGCTGGTTGGAGATGAAGTCAACAAATCCGTACGGCAGTTCAGATTGGCTGACTGACGTTTTCGTCTAATCTGTCCAATGCTGGCCCGACTTCGTATGAGACTCGGATTTTGCCAGCCTCAGATGTCCGTTGTCAGAGGCGCAGAGGCGTGGTCCCGGAAGGACGGAGCTGCGACAAGGGTGTGTCGTGGACTCGTGGCTGGTAATAGGCAAGGCCCTCCTTTTCCTTCCATTTTTTTGCCTCTTTTTTTCTTTCAGTTTTTTACTTTTTTCTTTCCATGAATGTTACGGAGCAGGTGTCTTTATTCCCTAAGATCCTGCCGGGGCTAAATTATTCCATCCCTGGTCGTGGACAGCAACAGAATTTTCGTTTTCGCCTTCTTTCTTCTAGCTCGGGCTACCTAGGCCATGATTCGGGTCCTGCAAGGTACAAGCGGGAATTCTGCCGCCGAGCCGTCTCGCGCTGGCCATTCGATGAGCACGCACGGACAGGAAGCAAGTGTTGGGCCAGTCCAAAGCTTGCAGCTCAAAAGCGTCTGATCTTCTCGTCGTCCTCTCAATTTCCACCCCCCCCCCCCCTCTCCTCCACCCCCTTCCCCTTTCCCTTGCCTGCCTTCCCTGCTTCGCAAATGGACTCACTGACTCTTGACTTGCTCTCTCATCTTGTTGAGCCCAGCGAAGAGATGCAGTTGGGTGTGGGAGAGTCTGCTTCAATTGAACCACACCAGCATTCGTACAAAAGCGCGCTACTTCGCTTCATCTCCCAGATGCCGTTGGCCTCTTCCTCATCTTCAGCCAAGTTGGCGTTCGCTTCGGACCTCATGTGTGGAGTGTTGTCTTCTGCTTTCATTATTCCTGCTCTCGTTGAATCGCTCGCCTGCCTCAGTGATTGATGTTCTTTGCTTCTCGAACTCGAGTGATTTGCGCTCTTCGACTTTCTTCGAGTTTGTTCTCACTTACACGCTTTGGCGCCACAATCTGCTATCCGTCTCTAAAACCTCTGGAATCCACTTTTGCGACAGTTCCAGGTACCCGTCCGTGCCTGACTTGACGTTTCGACCAAGGGCCACTCTCAAACAGACCCCTTTTCCTCAAACCACCTTTATTTTCTACTTTGCTTTTCGCAAAAGGCAGGCAACATAGCGATATCTACCCCATCAGCACCAGGAGAAGCGAACTAGCGAGATTGGTTGCCGAGACAGCCTCTTTGCGTGCATACATCTTATACAGGCCCGACTTCACAGGAACCTGCCGCCTCGTTCCGCTGTTACACTTGCACATACCTATCAAGCCGAGCCGTCTTTCACTTTGTACAGCTTTCCAGCTTGCGACATCGATCTCGCCTTGTGTTGCTTCGTTCCAACGCTCCGGTGCCGACTCCTCGCCTCTTTCAATGACACCTACAGTATTTCAGTAACCGCACCGAAACAGTTCCAATATTGTTGGCAACGCCTGCAGCTTGCGCCGGCCACCTCGGCAGTCACTTTCACACTCTTATTCTCCCTTGTAACATTATCGTCTGCGTTATCCCAACAAGGACCAATATTTCTCTACTTCTATTGGCCAACCATAATCTTTTCCCGTCGTACCAGGTACAGACAAATCCATTCATTGTGAGTCAATGTCGCTTGCAACATACATGACGATTCAATCGCTCTCGCTTGTCTCAAGAGCTTCGGTCTTATGTTCCTTTTCCCCTTGCCCTCGGCACGCCTTAATCCTTTCACCCCAATACAGTCCTACGTCCGTGTTGGGATAATGATCGTTGAAATAAAATAAAAAACAAAACCATAAGAACGACAGTCCTTGGTCTCTTACTTTTCGTCTTCTCTCGACCTCATGTTAGTACTCTCGAGACTTTGGCTAATTCAACACAATCTCTGGCTCAGTTCACACAGCATCGGCTAGCACACATTGGACTTCTCTTTACACAATGTTACCGTCGGGAACTACCGTTTGCAATATGGGCCGTGGTGCTTATGACACGACTGGCGTTCCTAACAAGCCACCACCAAGGCCATCACAACCTCACTGAGGACTGTCGATTTCGAACCCGCGCTGTCGTTGCGGACCCCATTCTCCCAGTGAGGGAAGCGGAAACGACTGGTTCTAGCGACCGCACACCAGCATCGCCTCATCATCGCTCCCGCATACAATTCCATTCAGCGGCTCTTTCATACTTCGTTCAACCATCTTATTATACGACTATATCTATCTAATACCTTCTTCCTATCGGATCTGTACAAAAATCGGCGCAGGGCTATATACCCTGCTTTTCAGCAGCGAGAACACTAAAAGTTTAATTGCTTACTATCGCATAATATTTCGGACCTTTGAGCACTACTCGACACGCATGGAAAAGATGATTTGGAATATTACGCGTTTTCATCCTTAGACAAATCAGTCTCGGAGGCGTTTGGGCCATAGACGGGGACCACAACTGGGGCGTCCTCCTTTTTTTTTCCTTCGACCTTTCATCTGTTCCATTCATCCTTGTGGCGCCTGCTCAGGGCGTTGGCTTGATTTCTCGTCAAATTTTTTAACTTCTGTTACGGACCTGAGACAATGACAGCGAGCGCGTTTCATGGCATTTGGAGTGCGGGTCTCCTGTCGTTGGAATGGAGACGATGCCCCTCTCGCGACATGTCTTAGATCTGACAGCTTTTTCACATATGCGATGGGGATTCGATGAGACGCGGACGGCGACTTACTTGGACAGTACGGTTGCTTCCGTTGAGGATCTGTGCGCAAATGCTTTTCTTAATAATGGGCACTCGGTTAGGAACACAGAACAAAAGCTGGTATGGAGTCAATTTTCGCACATTAGACTTTTAATGGGGTTTCGATTGCCGTTCGTATACGGCGTATACCTGATCTTTGGTCTTTTCATTCATGTCATTTTCTTTCTTCATTTTTTCCTCTTTACATTTCAGTACATGTCTCTTTTTCTTGTTCTTGCTGGACGCAATGCCTCCATGCAAGCCGCATCTAAGCTGGACGATACGTTTACAGCAATTTCATGTATCAACACAACTAACATGTACAAAACCATCATCGCGATTGCGAGACAGAGGGCGGCTGGATTTTGGGGGAAGATGTATGGATGGCACGACCACGCCGCGCCATCTTTGCGCATTCAAACTTGTTGTCGACAAGGAAGACGAAGAGTGTTGGACTCCTTTCCCTTAGAGCTTGCGCTAGTGTAGAATAACAGGCTCACGCCAAACCTTGGGGATAATCAACACACGTGTTTCAAACGCAAATTCCCGCACCTGGCCATGTAGGCAGGGTATCATGAACACGGTTTCAAGGAAGAGAGAACGGTCCATGAAGTCGGGACGTGACTACGCCAGACTGACTGATCGACCGTGACTACCTAATAGGGCCCATGGGGTTGAAGCAATTCCTTCTGCTTTCACGAGATGGCGGGCCGGCGCAGCAATAGTAAAACGGGCAAGCCGGCCAGCTTACTCTTGAGTCTTGACTCTTGAGTCTTGACTCTTGAGTCTTGACTCTTGAGTCTTGACTCTTGAGTCTTGACTCTTGAGTCTTAACCTTGCTCGCAGCAATATGTACATATGTATGTAGGTGGTACCAGGTACATACATACATACATATCTGGATCGGCGGCCCCATTGCAAATCGCACTGCCCCCTCTTTTTAATCCCGCCCTCCCTTAAAGTTATGGAGTAGGTACCTTAGGTACCTCTCTCTCTCCCTTTCTCCTCGGCCGAGTTGTGCCGGCGGACGTCCCGAAGAAATAGAAACAGAAGCAGAGACACAGGCCGAAAATTCGAGTCAACTGAAACTAGATCCAGGGCAGAATGCTCAGGGGAAGACTGAAGGTCAGCCGCGCAAGGGCTATCATTGACCAAACCATTGAGATGCGTATACGGAGTATTCGTGACAGAATACGGATAGTGTTGGCCCTTGACTCTTGAGCGGTGGCGTTTGCGCGGCGAGAGAAGAGGGAATACCTAGACTTTACTTGACGGCAACCCAGGTGACAGGTCCACTCTCTCTCCGGATGTGCGACTGTTTCTGATTGATCATTGTCAATTGGGCAGCTCTACGGAGTACAGAGAACTGCTTATGTACATATGAACATACGTAGGTGCGCACATGCAATACCTAGGTAACAAGCACATGCAAATGCAAGATGGGAATGGAAAAGTGAACTTGCTTTTCCTTGTGGTTGGTGCCAAAATGAGGGTCCGGGGGGGGGGGGGGCAAGTGTTCCAAAAAGGGGACAATGGCAGGGTAAGAGAAAAAGGCAACGTTAGCGAGCTACCTAGACAACGAAAGTTGTGCTTCTTGTCTTTATGGTTGGTTGCTCTGCTTCACCTTACCTAAGTTACCTACCGAGTTGTTGGCCTCCATGCAATTCATGCGCAGCAGAAACAAAGAAACTCTTGGATTCGAAAAAGGAGAGCTTCCAAAAAAAATTGGCTTCCATGATCCATCAGCCCATTTATTCCCGCTTTAATCAAGGAAGGGGGGCGCTTTTGGATCACGGGTAGGTAGGTAGGTATATTACAAAACGAGACTGAGACTGGAAAATAAACATAAAAATAGGTACTCCGTACTCTGTGGTTCTGGAATAAGCATACCTCCTACATAGGTAGTTGAGAAAAGGAAAGAGAAGTTGGACATAGCGTCATGGCCCGAGCGATGACGTAGCGAGGCAAAAGGAAATACATATACATGCATCCTACGGAGTGCAAGTTGCGACTTATTCCTTGTCCCTTGCTCTGTACGATCATGTACATAGGCATACAAAAGACAAGCAAGAAGAAAAGAAGAAGAAGAAGCAGCAAGCAAGTTAACCAAGTTAATAGGATGATTGGCCAATTCCCGCGGAAAGCAGCCAAGTAGAGCAGAAGGCGGGCGCAAAGAAAATGAGCCAGGAATTGGCGCTGTGTTCCTAGGGTACACAATTACTATGTACATACTCCGTACATATGGGCCAAGTTTGTTGGTCGGTCGAGGATCAAGTCTGAACATGAGAGGGGGGGGTTGTCTGGTGGTTTGTGTGAGACTTGTGGCTGAGGCGGCGGGTCAGATCGACGATTTTTTCAGGGTTGGGGTTCTTTTTAGTTTTTATCTTTGCTTTTTCTTTCCCGCTTTGACGTGCGATGGAGACTTGGAGTGCGGGAGAATGGAGGAAGGGAAGGATGCGGGAGAGGTGGGGGGATGAGAGGGGGAGGGGGGGTGTGGCGTGGGTTGTATTGTCTTGTATTGTCTTGTCTGTACGGAGTAGGTAGGTTTGTACTCCATGTACGCGCGGTTGTTGCAGAGAAAAAGGCTTGAAGTGAGTCAGGGTTTACATATGCAGCCGACGGGGTCGTATGGCTGTTGATGACATTTTTCTGGCCGTTGATGATGATTCTTAGTCTTGGGTTTCTCACCCTGAGAGTTCATATCGATAAAGGTTCAAGTGTATAATAGTCTTCATGTCCCGCCTCACGCCTTCTCTTCGGTAATCTCACGATACACGCTAGGTACTCGCAGTCAGTAAAAAATGCACAGCTCGCGATACAAGTTATATATAACGCAATAAAAGTGGCAACTCGGCACGTACCTCCGTCTCCGCAACGGCATCATTCTCCGGACCCTCTCCACCTGCTCCAGATCCAGATCCACAAACCCGATCTCCTCCATTGTATCGTTTCCAGCAGCAGCAGCAGAAGCAGCATCCCCGTGGCCAAATCCTTCATCACCCCCCTCTTCCGCACCTCTCACACCACTCAACCGGATCCTAACTTCCCCCCACGGATCAACCACCAAGCTTCGTCCGTAGCTCACCCTCTTGTCGTTATGCCTCCCTACCTGCGCACTAGCAACGACCCAGCTCTGCGTCTCAATGGCCCTTGCGCGCAGTAGTGTCTCCCAATGGGCCTGGCCGGTGCGCACGGTGAAGGCGCTGGGGTACGTCAAGATCTGCGCAGCACGGCCATACCACCGGCTATGCTTCCCGGGCTGCGCCAGGAGGATGGCTGGCTCTGCGAAGCGCAAGTCGAAGCAGATGAGACTGCCTATGCGACCGACGGGGGAGTCAAAGGGAGCTGTGAGCGCCGAGCCCGGCTCCACGGTGGAGCTTTCGCGGAGGGAGCCGTAGTCAAAGACATGCAGCTTATCGTAGGAGGCCGAGTCCTGGATCTCGCCGTCGGGGGTGATGTAGAGCGCTCTGTTGGCGAGCTTCGGTGTCACTGTCGGCTGTATCGTAGGCAGGGGCTGATGGACGCCGACGTGGATGGCCACAGAGTGGAATTTGGCTGCCTCGCGGAGGCCCTTGACAAATGGCGACGTGGACTGCGGTTCCGCGAGGCGCAGTGACTCGGCTGTCGTGGGCGCAATGTAATCCGAAGCTTCGGGGAGGAACAGAATCTTTTGAGTGGTAGTAATCCGTTAGTCGCTTTCCCGTCTCTCATACGACGAGATATCAAGTCACTCTGTCTGTCTTATATGGCGTATGTAAAAAATGTAGCCACGTCTGTGGGATCATGTGTCTTAAAATAGCACAAAAGAGATGACTGGTGCCCATGTGATAACTCCTATTCTCGTGAGCATATACTTCTGTCATGTCCATTGAGCAGCAGAAACCACCTACCAGTTGCAAGCAAAGACACGAAGCAGGCAGGAGAGGAGCAGAAAGAAAATCAAAGTAGAAACACAAATGAACTTTCGTTTCCAGGTTCTTTGAATCCTGATGCCATCATCATCTTGTCCCAGCGCATTATTCCACGTACCTTAGCACCACCAACGGCCGCCTTGGCGACTAATCTCACGCACTGTTCAAGATTCGTCTTCATCGACGCCGTCGAACATATCTGGCCCACTGCCTGATCTTTGTCAGCTTCCGCGATTTGGGGCCATCTGGTCCCTTGCACTGCGTCCCGGGGAAGATGGGACACGAACTGCGATAGCCATGGTGCACGGCTCGCGATCGACGCGCAGAGACTCTCCGCTGTCAGAAGAGGATTGCCTTTTACGATCGAGTATGTAGTTGCTCCTCGTATATTTAGATGGTTTGTATGGATTAGCATCAAAAAAGGGCACTTCGAGATGGGTGGGAAGCTTGCCCTTCTCCGCACTTGAGTGAATCAGAAGGTAAGCGGCCATATCCAATTGGTGGAGAATACAATCTGCCCCATAACGACAGCGAGCCATCACAACTTACAAGTCACCACTTCATGTTGGTACTGTACACTCATGCTTGGGCCCTGATCACGACAAACTCGCCGCACGTAGTTGCGGATGCATTTCTCTGCCTATTGGTTTCTCTCGATTTCTGTCCTTGCCGAAGTATCAAATGCCAAATGCCACAGGCCAGACGAGGATATATCATGCTCGAGCTTTCCGGCCAATTGAGCAACCATTCTTTGCTACGTCTCCCTGATAAAACGCCGGGCTAACCGTTCGGTAAACGAATGATGAGAAAAATAATAGAAGCAAGTAAACCCATGATCGGGAGAGAGTAGATTCACCCAAAGTAGAGTGACGACATTGTACACGACGACGCTGACTTGCTGGTGGCGGGTATCTTTTGCCCCTGACCACCACCAAGTGCGTGTCTTCCTCTCTCTCACGCACGCGCACACATGTAAACCCTCCATCATCTTGGATTAGAGGAGTCCAGATGCACGTACGCTCTCTGCAATGCCTTGATCTCCCGGCCATCCCTCTCCAAAACAACCACCCAATCTCGCAATTGGATGTTCTTCCCCTTTTCTTTGTCTTCTCTCCATGTTCCCAAGCGATTGCGTCCTTCAGTCGTCATGGCCAAGTTGGCCGCTGGAGGTGTACCCGAAGCACCTTGGAATCCTTTCATGCCAGACCCCGGCGTTGACTTCGCCGGTGTGCTTGCACTACTTCCTCCACGACCAGCGTTCAGCCAGTCATATGTTTTGCCAGTCTTTTTCTTGCCGAACAAACTGCCTTTGCCACCGAAGCCCGTGAACATACTACTCGTTATGTTCTGATTGGCGTGGCTGTTGGCCTCTGCTGCCTTGGCCGTCTGATGCTTCCTCATTTCCTTCTTGGTCATCGGCTTCTCCGATTCCGGTGCTACGGAGCCGGGTGTTCCAGGAGCGACGCTTCCTGACCGTGACGGGGCCGTACCAACGTCCGCTGCGCCGTCTTTTCTCTTCTGCCTCCGGCGGAGACGAGCTTCCTCCCACTCGCGTTCTTGCCGTGCCAGCTCTCGCATCGTGAGCATCATGGACGAGGATATCTTGGCCATTTTTTTGGCTGGTCTCATGATATTCCCCAAAGTAGCATCTTCAGCCAAGCCTAGTACAAGGGGAATCAAGTAACGTTAGTACTGTTGGCATATTGCCCTTCCTTTCATTTTCCACACGAAAATCATATCGCAAGGATGTGAGCTCTTACGTTTTAACGGTGCAGTTTCCGAGGTCACGGGGACACCATCTGCCACATCTTTCAACGGGTCGACATCTGCCACCTCGCCCAACGGCTCTGTATTCAGAGGTGCCGCAGCAGCCGCCCAACCCTCTGGAACCTCACCATGAGACGTCTTTTGTCTGTTGGCTGCTACTACGTCCGCATCGCCCATCATCTCTCGCAAACGCTGCTTCGTAGCAATGGACATCAGGGCCAGTTGATCGACGAGGAAAGAATCATGAGGAATGTAGGATCCAGTAGTCTCAACCATTGTTGAATCTGGACCAGGCTGCATCTTGACCGTAACCGCGGGGGTGGGGAACTGCTCTGGCAAGCGCATTTTCCCCATGGACTGGGCGTTGTTCTTTATGTCCAGGTTCAGCGAAATGTGATGCTCTTTGGCAATCTTTTCAGCTCGTCGATGTAGGATAGCTACCATCAGAAATGGATCGTTGATTTCCTGAGTCCGCTGCACAGCAAGACGCATGGATGCTTCTGACCAGGCTTTTTCGGCAGCTTTGATAGCAAATTTCTTCTGGTCTTGTTCTGGGCTGCTCTCGGCCGGCTGATTTGCTAGGCCAGCACCATAGAATGAAGCCTTGGAGCCTGCAGCATGCTGCGCGAATCCGGTCCTCGCCTCCGAAGACGCGTCCATGGCATTCGAGTACAGTTCTGACATGTACTGTTCCTCCGCTCGCAAGTCGATGCCGGTTCCGGCTAGAGAATCTGTCACATCGTATTCGTAGTCTTTCGTCGGTCGCTCGGCCGGTCGTTGCGGAGGGCCCATGACGTTTTGGCTTGGCACAGGCGATGCCATTGCTTGTGGCTGCTGTTGCTGTGGGTGTAAGACAGGAGCCATCATTGCGTTTGTGTACTGCGGCATGGGCATGGGCATGGGCGGAGGCTGAGGCTGCGGAGTAAGTAGGGGAGGTGTGGCAGTGCCTGCACGCGCGTCGGGCAGATTCAAGGAATGTGACTGGTTTCCCTGTCCGTTGCTTCCTTGTCCCATGGACCCTTGTGCGTTTCCTTGCACATGACTTCCATTGTTGTAGGATGTATTGTATCCAGGGGGCTGAGGAGCACTTGAATGCGGAAACGCTGCTGGCGAGGCGGCGTTGAGTGGTGGGCTACCAGCGGCGCCGGGACTCGCGACAAAATGCGAAGCAGCGTACGGAGAGCCTGGCCGCGAAGCTGGATCGTCGGTACGAACTCTCTTGTTCGGAGGAAGCGAAAATCCTGGCTGTTGAGGGGTGGGCGAAGGGCTGTGTTGCGACTGTGGAAAAGCCGGTAGAGGGACTTGCGACTGAGACTGCGCCATAATAGAAGCTAGGCAGTGATGTGTAGGTATCCCGGGTCCAAATTGATGGAGCGAAAAGAATACTGTTGTCCGGTCTTTTTCTCCTTTTCCGGGAATGTACGGTATACAGGCCTAGGCGACGGCGGTAGTGATGAGGAAATGGCGATGCGGTCTGCGTCTGGCAGGCAGAGAAGCCCGTCACATAGGAATGAGCTATTCCATTCGATGAACAAATGCCGCTCTGACGTTCTCAAGGTGATGATCGATGCGATGACGAGACACTTCGGATATTCTTGGAGCTAACGCGACGTACAGCTCAGTTCGAGGCGCGTAAAAGTTGAAGTCGTTTGGGATTTGTGGATCATGCTCTGCGGTCGTAGGTGATGGAGGAGGGAAGCGGAGATCTCGATACCTCAGACCTGTAGAGTGGTGGGTTGGGGTTGTTACGGAAAATCAAAGTCACGTGCACAAGCTGTCTGGAGGAAAGACCGACCTTTTTCCGCCTTTGAAGGTTGGTTTCACAGCGTGACGTGACTTGCTTCAGATCCTGTATCATTTGGTATCATTGCCACCATGCGATACGCTCTGAGCATGCAGCCAACGTGAATCGCTCTTCTGGGATTTTCGCTCGATTGATGTGATCCAGCAGGATCATTTCCCTTCTCTAAGTGCTGGCTGACTCGGCGGACGATACTCGGCCCATGTAGAGAAAGCAGGCACCTCTAGTATTCTTGCGCGTCTCTACAGAAAGAGGTCTCAGCCTCGCGATAAATATGGCTTCCAAACGAAAAGCGTCTGCAATGAACGCGGCGGGCTCTGATGAGCCGGTGGATCCGTCTGACGAGTTGATGTTCCTGTGCTTGGGAGGCGGTAACGAGGTCGGGCGTTCGTGTCATATCGTCCAATACAAGGGCAAGACGGTCATGGTGAGGCAGATAGCTTGATCCACGCTCACACACGTATGCATCATGAAGTTGACCCTTGCCTGTTGTCTGTAGCTCGATGCTGGAAACCACCCTGCCTACGATGGTCTTGCTGCGCTCCCATTCTACGACGATTTCGATCTCAGCACTGTAGACGTACTGTTGATCAGCCAGTAAGTACATTTTGCTCTGCTGCCGTACGATCCCGGACGAGATGCAGCGAGAGGACCGGGGCGCAACGTTTATACAGCATGGCGATTAGGCGTACTTTAGTTCTTCCTCGATGATACCCTTTTACGCCGTCTTCTACATTCTTCTTCCTCACTTCTCCTCTTCTTATCTTTTCATGTGGTTGTACGTCTGCATCTGTATGCAAACGAAATGAATATAAATATTTACTGTTTCCTACAATGCTCATGCCTGCGCCAAACCAGACTGATCTTTTGTCCCGTCCCGTGAACGATTTTTATCGCGGATGGCTTCTCCATTGTCACGCAAAGCCCTGCCTCAAACCTTGTTGAAATGAGCCAAGCTAACGATATGTGCCTTAGTTTTCATGTTGACCATGCCGCATCTTTACCATATGTCCTTGCAAAGACCAACTTCCGCGGCCGCGTATTTATGACGCATCCCACCAAGGCTATCTACAAATGGCTCATTCAAGACAGTGTACGGGTGAGCAACACATCGTCGAGCTTGGCCACCCCTCCGGTATATACAGAGCAAGACCACTTGAATACCTTTCCTCAAATTGAGGCAATCGATTACCACACCACGCACACCATCTCTTCCATCCGAATTACCCCCTATCCTGCTGGCCATGTGTTGGGAGCCGCCATGTTCTTGATCGAAATCGCCGGGCTGAACATTTTTTTCACCGGCGACTATTCTCGTGAACAGGATCGGCATTTGGTCTCGGCAGAGGTACCCAAAGGCGTCAAAATAGACGTACTGATCACGGAATCAACCTACGGCATTGCATCGCACGTCCCTCGTCTGGAGCGCGAACAGGCATTAATGAAGTCCATCACCAGCATTCTCAACAGGGGCGGCCGTGCCTTGCTGCCGGTGTTTGCGCTGGGTCGAGCCCAAGAGCTGCTACTCATTCTAGATGAATACTGGGGCAAACATCCGGAATATCAAAAATACCCCATCTACTACGCCAGTAACTTGGCGAGGAAGTGCATGGTCGTGTACCAGACTTACGTGGGAGCTATGAACGATAACATCAAGCGCTTATTTAGAGAACGCATGGCCGAGGCCGAAGCTAGTGGTAACAGTGCCGGTAAAGGCGGACCTTGGGACTTCAAGTACATTCGATCGCTGAAGAATCTGGACCGCTTTGACGACGTGGGCGGCTGTGTCATGCTTGCCAGTCCAGGTATGCTGCAGAGTGGTGTGAGCAGAGAGCTCTTTGAGAGATGGGCACCAAACGAGAAGAACGGGGTCATTATCACCGGTTACAGTGTCGAAGGCACAATGGCTAGACAGGTCATGCAAGAGCCGGATCAAATTCCGGCCGTCATGTCTCGCAACCTGGCCGGCGGAAGAAGAGCACCTGGCAGTGAGGGAGAACGAGCTCTCATTCCTAGACGATGCAGCGTAGCAGAGTATTCCTTTGCCGCTCACGTCGACGGCGTTGAGAACCGCGAATTTATTGAAGAAGTAGCAGCACCCGTTGTTGTATGTAAATCATCATTCTCGTCTTCTTCACAAGCCCCCTCGGCCTTTTCTTTCCCCTTTTCCCCGTCTCAAAGTAACATGCGCTGCGAGTCCATCGGATTGAAACAAATTGGCATGGCTGACTCTCGATTCACTGATAGATTCTCGTACACGGCGAACAACACAATATGATGCGTCTCAAATCCAAGCTTCTCTCCCTCAACGCCTCAAAAACCAACAAAGTCAAGGTCTACTCCCCACGTAATTGCGAGGAGCTTCGCATCCCGTTCAAAGCCGACAAGATGGCCAAAGTTGTAGGCAAACTCGCCTCAATTCCACCCCCGCAGGACCTCACGGGCGACGTCACCAACGCGCCACTCATCACGGGTGTTCTCGTCCAAAACGACTTTAAGCTCTCCCTCATGGCCCCGGAAGACCTGCGCGAATACGCAGGCCTCAACACCACAACCATCACGTGCAAACAGCGACTCACATTAAGCGCCGCAGGCATCGACCTCATCAAATGGGCGCTGGAAGGAACGTTCGGTACCGTCGAAGAACTTCCCGAGATGCGACGCCAGCAGCCTAACAATAAAAACGACGAGGTCTCTAAGAATGACACCAGCGAACAAGTGGAAGAAGAAAAAGACCAAGGTACCGCCTCCGTATTAGACGACGATGATGAGTACATACCGGATGCAGCAGAAGAAGAAGCGAAACAGGAAAAGCAAACGCAAATACGGAAGCAAAAACAAGATCTCAAGCACCAACCTGAAGCTGCAGACGAAGAAGTAGCAGCCCTAGTAGCAGCCTACCTCGTAATGGGCTGCGTCACAGTGCGCTACCGCACAAACTGCGAAGTCGAGCTCGAATGGGAAGCCAACATGCTCAACGACGGCATCGCCGACTCGGTCATGGCCGTCCTCTTCAGCGTCGAATCCTCCCCCGCAGCCGTCAAACGCTCCTCGGCCCACTCGCATTCGCATTCGCATCATCATCATCATCACGATCAACCCACGGTCACGAATCCCCATGCCCACCCTTCACCATCAGACCGCTTGGACCGCCTCTTCTGGTTCCTCGAAGCCCAATTTGGCGCAGATAACGTCGCCCCCGTGGAAATACCCCGTCTTGCAGAGCTTGAGCCCGAAACGTCCTCGAAGCAGGTGGATGCTACCCCCGCAGAAGACGCCATGGAGGTCGACACCGATACCGAGGGGACCGATCCCACCAAGGAAGATATGCTGCGGGAGAGGCAGGCAAAGGAACTAGAGCGTCTGCATAAGATTGGGATTCCAGTGCCGGGTGTGTCTATCAAGGTGGACAAGATGCATGCGACGGTGTGGCTGGAGGATCTGGAGGTGGACTGTAATAATAAGGTATTTGCGGATAGGGTGCGGGCTGTGGTGGAAAGGGGGGTGGAAGTGACGGCGCCGCTGTGGGGATAGCTACTCGTCTGCTGAGGGTGGCTATGTAGATGTGAAGAAGGAGGAGGAGGAGGAGGAGGAAAGACAGTGCTCACAATATGCGCCTTCAATGTCTTGCGTTGCACTTGACAGTACAAAAAGGGGGACTCATGGGTCATGGTCGATCCGCATCCGTCGAGGGCTTCCCATCTATTATACTTGATGACAGGCTATATAGATGAATGTATAGCCTTCCATCTATCCAAGCACATAAGCACAATGTATCTACAAATTGGCTATTGCAATAAACATACTCTAGGATGCAATTCAACGTGATGGTACAGAACTACTTTAGGTCTACAAATTAAAAAAGAAATGAGGCTCGGCATGTCCATCGCCTGAGCAGTACAAAGCGCACATACGCACACAACGAACACACCATCTATGTACTACTTTCCTTCCTCGTCAGCTTTTTCTTGTTCATCCCAAGAATTCCTTTAGCTCCTCCGACTCTTCGAAAAGAACGTTGAAAGAAAACGGCGCGAACGGCCAGCCGGCGAACTCGGCGAACTTTGAAAACGACTCAACCCACGCCAGTCGAAGGGAATGCAACATGGCACTGGTGCCTTCCATGCAGACCAGAATGGCGATTGCTATTGAGGGGGGAAAGTTCGTTAGCATTATGCATAAGAAATACTCCAGAGAAAGGAGAAGTAATATCAATCAAAAACTTACTGAGGAAGAACCATAGGTAGAAGCCGACGACAATCATGAGCACACCGACGATGCCTTCCATGGCCAGCGTGTTGGCAATAGTCATGTCCCACAGCACAATACTGAGCTGTTGATGCGCAAGAGACAAAGCCCAGAGACGCAAATACGAGGCGGTATGGGAAACGCAGTTGAGACAGAATTCTGGATTTCAAATGTCAGCATATTCGTCATAGACAGGATAAAGGAGGGGATAAGACTCGTACCGATAGTATGAATGATTTGATGTATCATCACCTCTGAGAATTCAAACTCCTCGTGCCCTTCGTCAATGTTTTGTGAGATCATAGCTACACCCTCGCCATCCTCGTCGAAGCTATCGCTGTGGCCATTCGCCAGCCCCTCGTTCTCATCGTCGCCATCCAACGCACTAACACGAGACGTCTCGCCGATACCCCGATAGCCTTTAGCTCGAGCTCGGTTGTGCTCCCATCGCAGGTAGAATGGCTTGAGAAAGAGGAGGATGGGCACCTGGACGAACGCTAGCAGAAGCAGAAAGAGCTGAACCGTAGCTTGGCCCTTGTATAGCGGTATGTCCAGAGTGCCAGGCTGCAGGAACATGTAGATGAGCATGTTCAACAAACCAGGTGGCTGGCCACCGATGGCTGGGTCGGGATTGGTCCAGTCAACTGTCCACTTGTAGATAATGCAAACAACCAAGTATCCAAAGATGGACTGGAAGAAGATCATGCCTGGTACAAAGTTGCCCCAAATGTCAATGGGTCTCTTGAAATGCTTGGCATTGATGTAGGCAAAGCACAGGGAGTAAGTCATGTGAGCCCAGCCGAGAATGATACTCATCTTCATCTTGTAACTGTTGCTGAAGAGAAGAGAGTTCTCCGTACCGTGCCATGCCCAGTCGAGGCCAAAGGGATACCGGTACCCATTGTCGTTCAATTCAGCAACAAGAGTTTGCCCTGGCTCGTAGTGTTCTGGTCGTGGGTAATGCCAAGCGCTGGGGAACAGGGTCATGGACTTGGAAAATACGTCGTTGTAAATAAGGCCAGTGAAGACGGAGAAGACCGCCATGACCAGAGCAATGTAGCGGCCGTAGAAGATCATGGCAAACAACTCGAAGCTGACCTTCTTCAGCGACTTCTCCCAGTAGATCATGGCAAGTGCAGCGGACAACATGATGATCGCATGGCCGAAATCACCAAACATGACAGCGAAGAGGAAAGGAAACGTCACAAAGACCGGCATGGCAGGGTTGACTTCCTGATAGCTTGCCGTACCATAGGCGTTAACAATGGTCTGGAACCCCTCTGTGAATTTGTTCGTTTTGAGGTACGTCGGCGGAGTCTTGTTCGTTCGGATCTCGTTGATAATGCAAGGGACGGAAAGACCAGCACGGTTGGTGACGTCCTGCAGGGTTGATCTGATCAGAGATAAGTCATTGGTGGGACACCAAGCTTCGGCAATGAGCGTCCGCCGGGCACGATCGTACGAGAACATGTTCAAAGTGCTGTAGACGGCCTTTTCCTTGGCAATCAACACCATCCATGCTGACAATGACTGCGAGATTTGTTTCAACTCGGCCTCCAGAGTGGTTTGTGTATTCCGAAGAACATTCTGGACGTCCTGAAGGCGGTTGTTGACTTCGTGGATCTGATCGCGTCGAAGATCGCTATTCTCGTCTACGTTGTACACGTCGGCGCCCATGGACTCGGAAATCTTTCGAATCTTGGCCAGGATCTCCTTGCCGTGAGCGAAGATAACAAAGACGTTCTTGTTGATGGCTTCATTGTTGGAAGGATCGATGAGGGGCTCGGGGATCTCGGACTGGTTCATGTACAAATTTCCGCGGAGTGTACGCCAGAGAATGCGCTCAAAAGCAGCCACACGCTCCCTGCCAATGACACCAGCCACAAAGCCAATGTTCATGCCCGAAAAGGATCGCTCAACCTCAGGGGCTTCTCGGTGCTGCTCTATATCGGAGAGCAAGGGGGCATCATCGTTATCGGTTGACGCACGAATGTCCTCCACGTTACCGTGAGCGCGATCAAAGAAGCTTCCGGCCTCCCTCAAAACCCAACGCCATTCGGTCAGGTCACCTTCCCGCTTCTTCAAAGTTTCGTAGCTGTCGTTAAGAGCAGAAACACGTTGTTCGAGCTTCTGACTTCGCTCGGCGAGCTCGTCGATTTCGGACGTCGAGGGGGACGCAAGTCTATCCGTATCCAGGTCTAATTTTCGGAGAGTGATGCCGGTCTTATCCATCTGGGAATGGAAGTATCCTGCGCATTGTCAGAGTCTAAGCCAAGCGAAACCCCGCGTATAGGGGGGGGTTTTGAACATGACGTACGCAATTGCCGCTCCACGTTATCGAGGCGTCGAATTTCCTGGGTAAACGTTCGCTGGAATGCGCTCACATCCTCGTTCAACTAGAACACGTCAGCCCTGATCAATCGCTTCAATCGGTCCACAGGCTTCACGGAACGAGGAGATGGAAGGGGTCAGGACGCAGGGGAAGCATGACCAGCTGACATACGTCGCGGAATTGGCACAATCCAAGCTCACCGAGCGCAGTGACGACCTCCCGACCGATTTCATTGGACACATAGAGCTGAACCATGCTCATGTCCGCTGAGCGGAACGGTGTGTCCTGCTTTGGAGCCATGACGATGTATACAGTATGATAACTCCCGAGTCGTTGACCACGGCGCTGTTCAACCTCCTTGTCGTGTACAGGGAGGCGTTAGTCCCGACTACAACTTGAGGCTCAGACAGCAGGAGGCGTTGCTGCTTTGGGCCCACCTAGGTCACGTGCAAATCTCGATCGCCCAACTTGCAGATGACATAATTGTCGAACTAATCACGGAGATTACGGAGTATGTACCTTAATGTACCTACCTACACATAAGCTCTTCTTGACTCATTTTCTGAATCACCTTCTCAGAAGGAAACCATTACAAGTCACAACGTCTTCACTCACAATGAACTCAAGAGAACGATCAGGAAACTGCACGTGGCTCTCAATTCCAAACAAACAGCAATGACTAGGTACTACATGACTGGCGATACTATTGATACGCGTTTCACGTCCGCCCGGCGAAGAAAGGCCCTACCGAAGCCCACAACCCAAGACCGGCTCTCGCCGCAAACCCGAACGCGAATGGGATGCACTTTTCCCGTGGAAAGAGACGAGGCAATGTGTGTGTCTACTTCATGTCATTTAAAGCAGTTACAAAACAGAATCGCGCTCTATGTAGGAGCTGTCCGAAAACCTCGTTGTGCGGGCATGGATGATTTGGAATCTCGACGCCTCCGCCCAAACAAAAGCGTCTGGCTCTTTGGATCAGAATCCTCGAGTGAGGCTCCAAGGTAAAGATCGTCTGGAAGCCATTAAGGAACTCCTCAGTCGCACCTTGAAGGAAGTCTTGGACAGCTTCCAGATCGAGTGAAGTTCTGGTTTGTAAACTCTTTCCAATAGGACGGAAGTACTATCGGAGGATTCACATGACCTCGATCCCTGCTCGCGTTTTGTTTTTTTGCTAGGTATACGAGGGGGAACGCATAGGATATGTACATAGGTAGTCAACCCATATCGAACATAGCATCCGAGTATCTCGAATCCTGTTGTGATTGTTTAGTAACAGTCATATTCAGCAGAATCGGGCATTGTCAAACGCGAGCGACATCTATTCCCACAATCGCAAGTCTTGTTTACAAACATGTGAGCGCTCGAAAACATAAGAGGAACGGGTGCAACTAAATATTGGCAATGTGCACGCTTACAGGACTTTTCCGTTTGAAGATATTTAACAGGTATAACTACTAAGGTACATAAATGATAAAACGTCCAAAATTGGTATCGAGGGATGGGTATGCGGCTACTTTCTTCTTTTCTCATCGCTGGGTATATTCTTTTCCATCAATGATGCTTTTTAGAAAGACAACGCCATCCGAAACTCCTCGTGCTAGAAATGGCAAAATTGAAGTAAGATGAGATGAGATGCCGTGCTGAAGAAAATGCGATTTCGAGTGAAACAAAAACAGACGAACCAGAAAGCACCCCTCAAGAACAGAATCGCATTTGAGCCCTTCAGTTCGTTAAATTCGTCGCCCAAACATGAATGAGCCGTACATCCCTCCAACTTCAGCCACTGCCACAGGGATTTTGCGCATCCCCCAGCTCTCTGCGCCCATTTTCCACCATCGGGCACCGTTGTCTCTGGTTGTTCCATCGGAGTTGAGACGAACTAGCCAGTAGCGACTGCCAAACTCTTTGGTCACCCAGCCGACTTTTTGAAGATTTCTGCTAAGCTTGGCAGCCCGTTCGTATGCTCGCTCTTCAATTTCGATGACTTGAAGGGGGGCGCAAGCCGGTGCAAGCAAAGGACTGGCGCTTCCAATGATGCTATCGATGTCGGCGATGTCGAGATAGCTAAGATTATGAGGGATCCACTGTTTATCTTGGTAAAAAAGATTGTGAATGTCGCTCATGTCTAGCCCGCGCCCCACGGCGAGCTCTTCGAGAGATTGTATCAGACGGCTCAGCTCAGGGAGATGGGATGCATGCATTCTGCTACCTCGCAAACTGAGTGACTTCAGCGTCTTTGGCAGAACAGGCAATAGTTGATCTACATCTTCCTTTCCCAGGAGAAGGTGATGAGTAGGATCGGTAGCCAAACTCAAGAAGACCAAAGAGTCCTTCACGGCTGGATGAGTCGTGACAAATTTGACTACTACTTCAGCAGACAGTTCCTTGCACTTAGCCAGGTTCAGGTGACTGATTCTTGCAGTAGCGGGAATGGATTCCAAAGCTTTGTTCGTGATGCGCGTTCCAGCAACATCGAGATGCGTGAGGTTGCCCAGTCGCGGCAGAGCTCTTTCAAAAACAGCCGACGGAAGACCGATACATTTGTGGAAGGAAAGCTTGGAAATTGAGAGCTTCTCTGGCCAAGGTTCCTGCAGGAATGTGTTGAAAGAATTTTTGAAGGTGGTCGAAGAGCATCCGCAAAAGTCGAGTGCCTGCAGCTTGGGCATATCAAAGAAAAGCTTCCGGAGCACTGGAGGGCCGAGATCAGTGTCCAGATATTCCTGAGCCAGGAATTCCTGCAAGTAGGGCGTAAGCTCGAGACACTGCGCCAGTGTTTCCGTCGTCAGGTTCTGTGTTTTGGCACGCTCGCTGGCAGTGGAAAAGAGCATGGACGGGTTGAAGTGGCTAAAATCGAGTCGACGAACGATTGTAGCGAGAGCGGGATATGAGAGGATCGTGTTGAGGAATTTGCGAAAGATTCGCGAGTGCGGAATGGTGATGTGTCGATACAATGTGGTCAAAGTAGTGGCGTGAATAGATCGTGAGGTGAGAAGCAACGCCATCAAATCAGTGTTGCGTGTGGTCAGGCCGTTTGGTGGAATTTCAACCACCAACAAATCGATGATATCGCCTGAGTCAAGGTAAGCAACGAATTAAGCCATGGTGGGCTTTGTATGGACAACAAGATGAAGGGGTGGAGAGTATGTCTGTACGTACCCAGAACTTCGCTTGGAAGCCTCTCCAGTGGTGAGTTTCCAACGCCATAAACACCGGACGGTTTCCTTGTCGGTGGAGGGGTCGCAGGTGGCGAGTCCCAGGTCATGCTCAACTTGCGTAGATCCTCATAGCTGCGACTAGCCGCTTTACCCTTGAGAGGAATTTCTTTCCATCCTTTGAAGCTGTCAGGCGGAAACCAGAAGCCATGAAGCTTGCTGTGTGGCTGAGTCAATGGTGGTTGGAAAGACAATTGGGCGAGCTCCGAGGTGGGCGATTCGTCAAAGACATCTTCGGGAGTCTCGATGTAAGAAGAAACCTTGGAGCGGGTGAAGGTCTGAGCAAGTCCATCATCGTTCTCTCTGACGGACGAAAAGGAGGATCGGGAACCACTATCGGATGGAGATAAGGCGCGGGCCATGTTGGGATTTGCTAAAACAGATGTCTCGAAGTCAAGCACCCGTCGGTGCCCGGCTCCATGGGGTACAGCCATATAACGGGGGGGAGGTAGGTTGAAGCGTCAAGCAACCAAGTCGCCGAGGGTCCGTTCTGAGGAAATGGATGAAGTCGTGCGTCTCGAATGGATTGAAAGGTCGTCTTGACTCACAGACACCGCGATGCGAACCCTGAAGTGTATGAGTATGGGTAATGGCCAGAGTCGAGGGAGGCAAAAATCACCAAGTGCACTATAATGGAGGTTTATGTCGTCGGTGGTTTTTGCTGGGTTATTTGTAAGTTCAGATGGTGGCGGGCCCGGGGCGACTCATGTTGGTCTCACAGCGCCATCGGAGCCACTCCGCACACCCTTCCCCCTTGTTCAGTGGTGTTCGCACGCCACAAGGCCCCGCAGCGACAGTGACAGTGAGTGGCGGCAATGGCAGCACACCTGCGAACCTCTGCAAGTTTTTTCCTGCCCCTGCCAGTTCCGTCTTCGACCCTGCGATGATGCTGCGTCGCTCATCTCGACGACTTCTGGTCTTTTAGCGCGTCACGAGCCTGGGGAATTGAGAGGATTGGGTAATGGAAATTGATGACAGGGTCGCCGTTGAGAACTTGAGGGTCATGTGAGCACTCCTATGGATCTCTTACTTTTCATGAGTTCCGTCTTCTGCTCCTGCTCGGCTTGTCCATGCCGTGACTCTTAAGTTCTCACTGCTCACTGCTCAGGCACTTCCTTTTTTTGTTGGTCTGAAGTTCTGAACTGCCTGTCCAGGTGGATCCCAACAGGGACATGCAGCTGCAGTGTTGCCAGTGTGCTTTGCCTGCCAGTCTGAGACGCCCCTTGCCGCGGCTCCCATTGGCTGCTTGCGGTTTTAGAGGGCGAAAGTACGGAGTAGGGATTGGCGCCATTATCATCGTCATGCTCGAGAGTCGAGGACGCCCTCAATTCGCACCAAACCGACGAGCATCAGGCATGAATGATGAAGCAGTGAGCACGTGCGGAGTATGTACGACCAATTCTTGCGAGCACCGGGCCAGTACGATAGGTACACCAAGTCCAGCTTCTCAATCAACCGACGCGAAGTTTCAGTTTCGATGCCGTAATGAGAACCTCGGCGCCAGGGTCGCCTCCCTTTCCCACGATTCTACGGAGGCCCATGAATACCTACGTATGTTATAGTCATTCACGGCACATTCTGGCTTCCCTTTTGGTCGTCATCAACACCACAGCAACGAACTTGATTGTCATACCAGAGAGTTCAGGAATTTAAGCGTGCTCGCGACTTCGTGCGGAGTGTCGTGTCGTACCGCACCACATCTCCGAATGACGACTTTTTTCATGACGCGCATGTTGTGAAGGCGCCGTACTTGTTGGCAATGCATGCCAGAAAGCTCATTGCCTCGGATCTAACGGCGATGCGGTGCAACCGTCTCAGTGTCTCACAATGCTCAGTTGCTGATCTCGGAACAATGAGCCGAGTCCGCGACGTGGTTCAAGTCAGGTTGGTTTCGCGATTTCGCAGCCAACGACGGAAGCGTCATTCCCTCAAGTACCTAGAGCCTATGTACCTACATACTCCGTACATCATGGAGTTATGTACCTGCTCATGTAACAAGCAATTTACTCTGGTATCGCAAGCTTGTTTCCACTCTACGCAACATCCCGCTGCGTGGATTTTCGCCTCCCGGCCCGCTGTTTCGATTATGCGACCAGCAAAAATATAAGGGATTTGCTTGGACGATGGAAAGAACTTTGCGGAACATATGATGTAATTAATAATATAATCAACAGAGATCAGGGCCCAAATCACGGCTTGCAACTTGTCTCACACGACTCTTGGCACTCTTGGCGCTTGCATGCCTCATCCGGTGTACTGGATATTTATGGGGTGCTACAGCAGTCCAACGTGGAAGCTTGAGATTTGCACCCCCTCTCACCCCGAAGTAGGAGGTATGTATGTACATATTGTACGGAGTATGTACCTATTGTATATATGTACATACTCTGTATGCCGTTCCATAACAACCCCGTGCTATTCCCTGCATCTGCAACCGGCATGATCATCCTTATCCGTTGTGCAGTGTGAATTCCGAGTATCAAGGCACGGGCTAGGTATGAGGGCGTGGATTTGGCGAGTTTTGGAGTTTAGAGTCGCACACGTTTATTAGAGACCGGCTCCATGCGCCTCTTGTCGTGTCTCAGTCAGGTTTGAACGCAGCGACAGCAATATGTAAAAGGCACAGCGGCGCAACCATCACAGAGAGTAGGTAGCTACTTCGCCAGAATCGCTTCCAGATGGATGGCTCAGAATCCTTTTACGTAGGTATGTATGTACATACGTAATACATATGCATTTTATTCGGTGCCACGGTTGGCCTGGCTAGGTGACCCGTCACCCGATCCTCCATCGGCCATGCCAGTTCATACATAAAGCCAATGTTGTCGTTATGTAATACGCTGCCGGGTAATGAAAGTGACGTTGAATAGTGACACTGGATAGGTATTCGAACACCATCGATTCTCACAATGATCGAAATTCATTTGGGTGTCCTTCATTGTGTATCTCAGACATGTAGGAGAGAGATCTGTGGGCAGCAACCTTTTTATCTTGCCTTGTCGAATTACGGAATATAACCGGAAGTCGTGCGCTCCCGCAGGGTAAAGCGGCCATAGAGAGATTTGCGAGGAAACGACTTGCGCCTCACGAGTAGAAGACGAGCTTCATGATCAGGGTGATACTTGAATGCGCGAGTGTTTTCTGAGTGAGCTCAGATTGCGAGATACAGTAAGTGAGGCCAAGGTGAAGTTGTCGCCGGTTTATAAGAAGATGAATCCAAGAAGTACATAGGTAGGTAGCGCTGCTCCAGTGACTCCAGACTCCACGTTATGACGAAAGCGCTCATCAGCGATCGTCACACGGAGTCGGCGGCTCTCTTTTCCGCCATGGCCAATCATGTTGGCGCAGCACGCGCCCCTCTGCAAGAGACGTGCAGGCTGAGCCCAACAGCCAGCCAGTGACAGAAGCTCACAGGGCCACGCAGATCAGAGGCAGAGCGAGCAACGGACTTTGGGACTCTGGAGTAATCACTTGCTCGAACACGCAGATAATCTGCCTTCTCCTGCATCCCGCGACCCCTCGACCTCTTCTCGACCCAGCCGCACTACCTTTGGGCGTGTTTTCTTTTCAGCAGTCTTTGATGTAGCTGTACCATGGCCTAGATGCTGAGGGACTCGCCGCACTTCTCTTTGAAACCTCGTCTCCCTCGCTCACTCTGGTGGCCGCCTCGCGTTGCGTCGGTTGAGCAGTCAGTGGCATCGCTCGCAGACCCTTCATCTCCGACCAAACAGATCGTGAGCCGCGTCCAGTTTCGACACGTATTCAGTACAGCTATCATGAAGTCTGCGAAATCCATGGCGGTGGATGCCCCATCGCATCGGAGATCCCAGCCGTCACGACAAGCACGAACGAACCCTTCACGACGCCCTGCCAACGCCGCACGAGCTGGTGAGAGTAGCAATGCCGCCAATGGCAGCCGCTCCTCAGGTGCCCAGCCCGTGGAAATTTTGCCTGCCATTACTCATTTCGCGGATGGCATGTCGGCGCTACCGAAAGAGCTCGTCCGACATTTCACTCTGCTCAAGGAAGTAGACGCCAAGATTTTCGCCCCCGAAGAACAGCTCTTCAAGCTCGTCGCAGAGACCGCAAAGCTACCCGCGCCTAACACAACGCAAAGCGTGGCCTCAAATCAAGCGCATCCGTCGTCGGCTGGTGATGATACTGCTGCTTCAGCTGCGCCCACCATCGATGTCTTCGATCCCTCCAACATTCCTCGCCGACAACTCTTCCGACAAACGGCTGTCAAGATTCAAGAAATGCTCGTCTCACTCGAGGAAAAAAACCATGTATTTTGCACAGCCAACGAAGCGTTACAGCGACAGCTGGCACGGGTCGAAGACGTGTGGCCATATCTCGAGAATGAATTCAGCGACGAGGCGAAATGGGGCAGCAATACTCATTGGGCGTACCCCGAGAACAGGTCAAGCGGCAAAGTATCTCAGACGGAAAGAATGCGTCGAGACGGCGCCGCAGCCATCTCAGCCGCTGCGCAAGCTCTTGCTGAAGAGGCAGCCGCGCGAAGCGACGCTCGCAAACAAGCTGTGCAAGCTAGAAAGAACCTGAAGACTCAGCACCATGACTCGGATGCCGATGATCTTGAGAAGCGGCCGAAAGAAGGACCCAAGAAAGGGGGAAAGTCGCGAAAGTCTGCTGCCGCTGCTGCCGCCGATACCAGCAATGTCAACGCAGGCGTGGGCTCAACGTCGAACGGCAGCCATCCTCCGAAGAGAAGAAAAGTAGAAAAGACGGCTAATGGAGATAAAGTGACGAGCGCAGCCGCTGCGAACAATACCACCAATGCTGCTACCGCGGCTCCCACTTCCACCCCTGCCGCTGCCGCTACCGCTCGCGCCTCGGCCGCTTCCACCACTGCCATCACGACTGGCGCTGTCACAGCTGGCACCGCCGTTGGGTCTTCGGGCTTAGCATCTGGAAGTAATGCACCGAGGACCAAATTGAGCAGTCCAAAAGGGACACCAGCTCTAGACGGACCAAAGAAGCGCAAAGCTTTACCGACCGGCAGCGGACAGGCAAAAAAGAAGTAAGCCATGTGCTTCGCATTTCTCCAAAGAGTTTAAGCTCTCTCATATCTCTGCCGAGTGATTGTACTAATACCTCTCTTTTCACCTATAGGACGCCCTCCACAACAACATCGCCTGTGATCGGCACAAACCCCGATTCGAAAGCCCCGGCTCGAGCATCTCCTGCGCCGGGCAGTGCGCCTGCACCACGCTCAGGCCCCGTTCGCGCCCGAAAAAACTCAATACAGTCCAATACAGATGCTGCCAAAGGCCGGCCACCAACCTCGGCACCCGTATACAACAGCAACGGTCACGGATCCGGGGCTGACACGCCCGAACAGTCTTCCACAGCTCCATTTCCCAAAGCAGGATCAGATGTGAAACCAAGCAAGGAAGCAGTCGCGCCTTCCAAGACGATGGAAACCATTAAAGGAGAGGCTCATAATCCCCAAAGCGCACCAAGCCCAACGAACATGACGATAGCGACGACGATGACGACGACGACGCCTATGCCGTCCACCTTTTCCAAGAGAGACAGCATACCCGAAGAAGCAGATCAAGAGACTGAGACAGCTCCACGATCCGTTCCTACACCGGTGCCTAAAAAGTCAGGCCGCGCCAGCAAGCCCTCTACGCCAGCGCTGGCTACATTCCAAGAAGCAGCCGCGAGCAGATCACGACCATCTCGCGCCGCAGAGGGCAACAGCGGCAACAACAGCAGTAATAACAATACAAGTAATAACAACAGTCACAGTCACAGTCACAGCAACAGCAATAGCAGTAACAACCGCAAGAGCCACAAGAAGTCCAGCTCAGCGGCACAACAGAGCCTAATCCAGCAAGTGCACGCAGCAGACATAAACAACAGCATGCAGGTGGAAGAGGAAGAAGGGGAGATTGACGCCGACGAGCCAACATACTGCTACTGCAACAGCGTCAGCTATGGAGAAATGGTGGCCTGCGACGCGGATGGCTGCGAAAGGGAATGGTTCCATTTAGCATGTGTAGGGTTGAAAGTCGCCCCTGGCTCAAAGAGTACGTTTATCACACAATCTCCCTCCCCCCTCGCACCCCTTCCTTCCTTCACTTCGATATCCATCATTCTTTTGAAGTGTCGCTGATGTTGATGCTTCTTGTGCAGCGAAATGGTATTGTGAAGACTGTAAAGATCGCTTGAAGATGAGCAGTAAAAAGGCCGGTCGGTAGGGAACCGCCGCGAAGAGAAATCCTTAAAGCACAGAATTGTTGTAGTCGTTTTTCTTTACTCTTTCTGCCTTTTTTATTTATTTATTTCATTCTTCCAACGGGAAAGAGAACTCTTCAAACGAGTTTGGTACTTGATGATGGCTAGGGAGGGCTCTTTTTTTGTATTTCTTCTTCTACGGCTTACTTGGCGCGGGGGGGATATCGGAGAAAGGAGAAAGAAAGGGGGATGAGCATGATTGGGCAAGGTAGCGGGCAGACGGAACGGGCCATGATGATAGATAAAAATGAGATGTTTGGAATAGGAAGATGTCTTTTTCTTCTTAACTTTTCTTGAACTTTGGCTTTTGACGAGTTTGCGTTGACCGCTTTGCCGTTGGAGGAACTTGGCTTGGTTTAGGTTCCAGGACATGAGCTTGAGATGAGGGATGCATGAGACATATATATATATATATATATATATATATATATATATATATATATATATATATATATATATATATATATATATATATATATATATATATATATATATATATATATATATCTGGTCGTACTTACCGCCGCGCGTACCATGCCAATCAAGCTTGCTATGTTTCTTATGAAGAGCGCATTGCTTGTGTGCGGAGGAGCCGACAAGCCCGTCTAGGTGGAACGGTAGATCCGATGTAGCCATGTTCAAACTAGGTACTTTTTGACAGAGTTGATGCTTGTAATTCCCAAGTTCTCTGGCTATCTTCCCTCTCACCTTCACAGACTGGTCACTGGAGTCTCTGCGGCTGCATTTTCAAGTTCCTCTCTTGCTGTGGTGGGGCAGTGGTCGAGAGATTCGAGAAAGCCGCAAGCTTAAAGACTCAAGTCGGGCATATCTCGCCAGACATGAACGAAGCTGTTGGTGAGTTTTTGTAGAACAGCTGAGACAGTTGACAGAGAGTGAGGGCTCATGACAGTGACAGCTCTGCCGTCTTTCCTGATCCACAAACCCAACCGAGTTCGGACCTCAAGACAAAATGTACTCGATACAGTAAGCATAACAGCTGCATGTCGCCTTCATCTATGTGTCAGTACGAGACGAACGTCGAACTGGGCGCTGGGCTCAGTATGAGTCCACAATCAATGGATACCTTTCAGAACCGCTATTTCACTGTGCGTGCCATCCATGCAGAGCTGTATCATGGCCAAGAGCAGACTTTGTCGTGTTAATTCCCTCTGGACAACAGCGGGACACATTGCCCTCCGCAGAAAAACCCGCCTTACATGCTGATCAACTCACGTCAGACCACGGGTAGGTATGTAGTAAGTAAGTCAATGATTAGTTATGTCAATTGATCAAGACAGACAAGGTAATGAGGACCCCGTCGTAATTCTCGCCCCAAAACGCCATGCCATGCGATGCCATGCAATGTCATGCTCCCAGATAAATGCCAGAGTCAGACAAAAGGAATAAGAAAAAAGGATAAGAAACACAGAAGAAAACAAAGAGAGAGAGAAAAACAACAGCACCAGAAGAAGAACCCCGGGAAAGATGAGAAGCATCCCCAGAAAAAAATACGAGTACAGCTCATCCTGTCCTACTCAAGCGCAAAACGCAAACACATTCAGTCCTCTGAGCTCTCTCCAAGTACGCACACAAATCTAGATCAATACCCCCCCCAATGCTGAACCTTCACGACGCACCATTCCGATACACCCCCTCCCACTTCTGCTCCGCATCCCCAATCTTCACCCTCAGCTGCGCAATCTCCTTCTCCAGCTCATCCAGATTACTCGACAGAGCACCCACTTCCTCAAAGCGCCGCGCCCCCTTGGCAGACCGAATCATCTCCCCCACCATAAACTGCTGCTCTTCCAGAACAGCAAGACGTTCTTTGAGATCCTTCTCTTCGGTCTCGAGCTGGCTAACAATCGTGCTGCTTTCGCTCGCAGCGATGGAAGAGCCTGCGTCGGAGGCGAGCTCAGAGTGGCGCAGACTGGACGCGGACTGCGAGGGTGTGGTGAGGAAGCGCGAGGTCTGGGCCGGTGTGGACTGCTGGTGGTGGCGGAGGAGTTGCGGGAGGCTCTTGAGCGGAAGCATGTTTGTGTGGAGGAAGCTGCTCGAGTAGGCGTAGACGGCTTGCTGGAGGCGCATCTGGGTTGGGCTATCTGTTTTCAGGTCACGGAGCCGTTTGGCGGCCATGCCGTACTTGGCGAAGCTGTCCATGAGGCGTTTTCGAATCTTGGCGGCTTCTTGGATTTGCGCGTGCGTTGGGGGTGGTTTGGAGAGATCGGTCTCGCCGCTACGGAGGGTCGAAGGCTGGAGGAGTTGGAGGGTTCGGTGGAAGGAGGGCATCAGCTGGCGGATGCCGCGCTCAAATTGTCGGAGAGTCTCGTAGGCCTTTTGATCTGGTGGCTTGTGGAGCAGCGAGGCTGTGAAGTCGCGGCTGGAGAAGATGGTGTGGTGACATTCTCGACACATGCGTATATCCAGTGGTACATGGCCGTTCGCGTCTACATTTCCTAACGAGTCATTAGAGGTCCCTGTATCGTTTTGCCAAGATTAGCACTAGTTTGTTCTTCAGAATAGGGATCCGACAGCGGACAGCTGAGAGACGGGGTCAGGGGTAGCATCCAACTTACCAGGGACAGCGTTGAGGCTCACTTGGGATGAACAAGCTGTTGCCGCATCTGCGCACACAACCCGGCCGCAGATTCGGCAGTGATGCCGCCTAAACGTCCACGACCCAAATTCCTGTTGACAAAACGGACACTTGGCCACCTTTTCATCATCCTCCCACGCAACGACGGTCTGCTCAAGCAGCTTCCGGGGATTCTTCTGGCCCGTAAGCGACGAGACAGGCGACAAGAGGGAACCGTTTTGCGCGGTGATCTGTGCCAGCGGGTTCACCAGAACCTTTGTCAACTTGGTCAGCCGCTTTTCCAGCCTCGACACTTCGAGGTTCTGGCGCTGAACCTTTTTCTGTCTCATGGCCGCAAACGCAGACGTGTGGTCGACCACGACGCCGTGGTGGTCATTGTAGCCTTCGCGGGATTTGTAGCATGTTTCGCAGACTCGGGCCCACTGACCTCGCACCGGCTCGTGGTTCGCGCTCCTGCTGAGCTTCATCTGATACATGGTGTGTTGCTCGCAGAATAGCTTCCCACAGTGACGGCAGTTGATGTTGCCATTCAGGGGACCCAATCGCTTGCCACATGCGGGATCGGTGCATAGGTCATTGCTGGTCGGCCGCTGCCAATGGCTCTTTATTATCCTGTCGTCGGGGTCTGGGGGAGATTCGAGCGAGACTTTGCCTGGTATGGGAAGAGCGATGGTTGCCGATTGCGACGCGTTTGACTCGAAGACATCCAGACCGCGGAGTTTCTGGTTGAGGATAGAAAGCGGCTGGAAGCGTTTGGCTTTCAGGACCTGCTTGTCGAACCATGTTTTGACCTCGTCCTGTGCTGCTTCAGGCAGTTCTTGGTGGCTATCGTCGATGTGTCGGTTGAGTTGAAGCAATGTGACCTGAACTTCGTTAGACTATTTCCTGAGTTTCGTTTCAGTTCCAGGCTTTCTCTCTGTGTATCCGTCTCTTTTGATGCCACTTGATCGAACCCCATTCCCTTCTGATGTACTGACCATCTCTTCGTTGCATATCGGACAAACAAGGGCAGCCGAGGCAGTCGCGTTCTTCATGCTCTGCGCTCCAACGCTAATACTGGATCCAATATCCGGGCTGAGTTCCGGTAAACCACCGCTCACAGGTGGTGATGACGACACGGAGCCCACGGATACGGTGCTCTCCGACGGCGGCGACAGGGGGCTCCGCGAGCGAGGAGTCGTAGACGGGGGCGCAAGACCTTTCCCGCTGCCCAGGATACGGCCCCCGCCCAGCTTTCTTCCAGACATGCTATACGCAAGCCGAGGGCATCAAGGCAATGTCGGGACGGGGCGCAAGCTCAGCGGAGGAGGAGATGTTGGGAGGAGGCCCTCGAGCTACCGAGACGAGGACCCGGCGTCGTCGAGCTGGCTGCCCCGCGGGCATGCGCGGCGGAATGCAGATGAGAAGCGGCCGTGCGCGCGGCTATCCTGGACTTCTTTTCGAGGCGAAAAAAAAAGAAGAAGAGAGCAGTGACGCGCTTGCTCGGCGAGGCTGATCGATGGCGATGATACGGCCGGTTGGCCTTTTACCGCTTGCGTGACGTCTGAGTGCTTGTAATTGCGTCAGCAGCGCCGGACAAGGATTTGTCGGTAGGTACTCCGTATAGGTACATAAGTACGTAGCAGTGGCTGGATTTCTGCCTTAGTTGTTGCCTGGACCCCGATGCGCCGCGGCTCTAGCACGATTGACACCGAACTCGGCCTTGATACCTTCGTTAGCTTCTCTATCCTGGGCCGCTGCTCCTCGTCACCCGAATCCCGACGCGCTGCCCTCAGCGCTCACCAGTGCCCTGGACATGGCCACGAGTTTCCCAGAGGTCCAACCCGGCGGCAGCCTCATCTTGGCCTGGCAGATCAAAGGCAAAAAGGTCTTGATCGTCGGGGGCGGCGAGGTGCGTACCTATCTGGCCAGCCACTCCGCCTCGAGGGAGCATGTCACCACCAGCTGCTGACCCCAGCGTGTGAGCCAGGTTGCGGCCGGCCGAGTTCTCAACTGCCTCAACGCCGATGCCGATGTCGTCGTCGTGTGCCCAGCATCTGGGCTCAATCCCGAGGTCGCGCACAGGATAGCCCAGCACCAAATCACACACGTAGACCGAGTCTTCGAACCCTCAGATCTGGACGGTGCCGAGATGGTCATGGTGGCCGTAGATGACCCTGCGGCATCGACGGCGATTTGGAAGCTCTGCAAGGAGCGCAAGATCCCGGCCAACATTGCCGACGTACCCCCCGAATGCGACTTTTACTTTGGCAGCGTCCACCGTGATGGACCGCTTCAAATCATGGTCAGCACCAATGGAAAAGGCCCGCGACTGGCGGCTGCGATTCGGAAATTCATCGCGGCCAAGTTGCCGCGAAATGCGGGCAATGCCATCGAGTCTATAGGGATGCTGAGGGCCAAGCTCCGCAAGATTGCCCCCAATATTGAGGCGAGCCCGAAGCGCATGGGATGGTACGATTTCATCTCTCTTTTATTTCCTGTTTTGTTTTCTTCTACCCTCGTCTAACGTCTGCCCAGGATGTCCAAAGTCAGCGATACCTATAAATGGGAAGAGATGTGCGACATGACTCTGGAGGACATGGACAATCTCCTCCTCTTTTACCCTGCCGATAAAGTACCCGCGATTGATATCCTGCTGGCTCTCCGAGGAGGGACCGATGTGGAGAGACTGGATGTGTTTGACGGGTCATTTGGCTTCAGCGTAGGTGCATGATTGGATCATATGTTCTATTTGTGAATGCAATTTCTTTGTGACGAAGGTTTGGATACCATTTGAAAGAGTCAGGGTCTCGACAGCGGATTGAGTGGAAACAGGTTTATTGCGTCACGTACGCGCTACGGAGTAGTTGACCGCGGAATGTATTAGGCTTCGGGCAGCATGGCCACGATCTACGGTTCGGATTGGCCTTTGATTTTTATTGAACGGAATAGAATGAAAAGCTTTCAAAATGCTGTATCCAGCTGCACCAGGTCGTGAAGTTTCGTGTAGCATTGTGAAGTACCAAGGTGGGAGACCTTGGTTGTGTCCGACAGCAGGCCGGGGCCATGCCGTTTGGACCCACCTGCTTCAACAGCAACATCTGCTTCTCGAAAAAAGGTTTCCCTCTCATCACCACTCGACAACGGCACCTCGGGCCATGTCAAGAATGCGGAAACGAGACATACACCACGAAGCGCTTTTACCGATAGTTTGATCGCGCAGCGCGCAGCGGCGCGGGCTTGCCTGTCCCATAACCCGGCACGAAAATTGCCCAGACGCGACAAACCATTAACAAACTGGCCCGTCTGAAGTCAAACGCCGAGCAGCCGCACTCAATAGTCGTCCTTCTTACTTGAAGGAATTGTACGACTGCACTCCATGTCCTTCCCTACGCGCGGCCAATTCATGTCTCACCTGCCTTCCTGCAGGGGCTTCTCAAAAGAAATAAGGGAGGAAGGGAAAAGAAAAAGAAGCCTGACGCGTCCACTACAGCGCGACCGCAGCCGGGACAATACAAGCGAGCGACATCATGCCGCCCAAGTCTGGACGACGGCCTGGACGACCTCGAAAAAACCCACCCAAGCCCCGTGCTGATTCCGCCGACGACGAAATCCTACCACCGTTCTTCAACACCACCTTCTCAACACACCGCGTATCCCCCCTCTTTATCGGTCAGCAGGAGCTCGATCCTGCGCGCCTCCAACAGCTGGCCCACCGATTGCGCGATACGCTCGTGGGAGATGTGGTACGAGGTATTCAGATTGGCTTGGAATCGACCGATACCCCGGCCGGACAAGTCGGCGCCCTCCGATCCGTCACCATTCGCTGGTTTCAAGCGCAGAAGCTCCTAGGTGGTGACCTCGACTACACGGAACAAGATAGTGGGAATGGAATCGATGATGCCGTCATGAGGCAATGGAATAGGTTGTCAGAGCGACACAAAAGAGGACTTTGGGTGGAAATCGTCCATGAGAATGCCTCGTACGTTGCTCTCTTACTGCCCGGCCACCCCGGAGCGGTCCGCGATAGACGAACCGCGACATCGAATGGCTGGGCTATGCAATCTGATGGGAAGACACTGGACGTGGGCGCCGATCTGAATCAATTCGTTCATCTGCCATTGCTACTCCTGAGAATGCCTCAGGCGCTCAAGGGCGTCATTGGAGATTGGATTTCCACGACGTTTGACTGCCGAGTGAGCAAGCTTAACTTGGGAACGAGAACACTCGTCACAGTATGGGAGGACTGGATCAAAGTGGCGGGCCTGCCGGGCAAGGGCCCTGATTTTTCCATTTCGCTGGCCTTTAATGCGCCTTTGGCAAAAAAGACGCGGTCTAGCAAGACGGCGGCGGCTGGAACTGAAGTAGGAGAGCAGGAGCGACAAGGGCCCGATGAAGGGGAAGACGAAGATAGTGAAGACGACGACACGTCGAGGGAGCCAGGGCTGCGTAGCATCGACATGACGATCTCGCCGCAAGACCTGCGACGATTTTTCCGCGCGGGGGAACAGAGCGGCGCGTTGTATGGGAGTAATAACTCTGGACCATGGGAGAGTGACCCGCGCGAACGGCGGCGGCTGGCGGGAGGGAACGCAGACGATGGATGGGCGTGGCGGACGAATCAGGCGCCGGATGAGCAACCCTTTACTGAGGCGCTCGCGCGGTACCTGGATCACCATCTGGCGCTGAACCTGTTTCATCCCAGCGTGCGCATTGTGCAGATCTCGTGCGGAGGGTTCGTGCTGGCGCAGTCGCGTCTCAAGGTTGTGAGGGTGGGGTCGGTGTCGGATCAGCTGGCGCGGGCGGCGTGGGTGTTTGTGACGCGGTTGGGGGAGAGGCTCCGCGGGGAGAAGATGTTTGATCTGGAATTTTGAGGGGCCGTTGGGGTTGGCCGTTATGAGATTGGGCATTTCCATGGCAGGTTGGGCATGAAGAAAAGGGTTGATGGTATCACCATGACGATTCGATGGGCCTTGATGCCAGAGATACGATGGTTGATGGGTATAGGGGCTTCAGACACCATTATGACAGAGTCTCCGGGCAAGGAGTAGAGGAACCCATGCCATTGTGGCAGATACTTGATGGGCATTGAGCAAAGGGATTCACGGCCATGATGATGGCAGGATTTGGCCAGTACCACGACATATTTGATGGCCACTATTTATAAGTTGTTGACCAGCATCACCACAGTCTTCATACCAATCAAGCACATCCGATCTTCCTGAGGCAATTTTTGGTCAACGTCACGACGGATTTGATGGACATGGCTTACATATTGATGACTAGTATCACCAAAATGTATAAACCTATCACAGCAGGTCATATGTCCATGGTGACAACAAGTCTTGTTCAGTATCACAACATGTGTGATGGCCACGAGGTGGTCTTATCACCACCAATTTGGTGGACATGACTTACACACTGGAAACTAGCATCACCATGATTCATGTTTCCGATCACAGCAGGTTATATGTCCATGATGAGAACAAGTTTTGTTCAGTATCACAACATGTTTGATGGCCACGAGGCGGTCTTATCACGACAAATTTGGTTGGACATGCCTTAGGTATATACACACTGGAAACTATGGTAGTATCACCATGATACATGGTTCCAATCACAGTAGTTTTCATTTTCACGGTTCACGATAACAACAAGATTTGGTCGGTATCACGACATGTCTGATGGCCAGTACAATACACGATGTGCAGAATTCCAACCCTCTCATCAAGGTCACCCTTCCCAGCCAGGCCGACATCGGCGGCGCATAGCATTATAATTTAGCAGCCTCTGTCCGGTACAGGGATGCTTTGCCGACCCCGCATCGCTACCTCCCCCTTTTATGACTGCCGAACAAGGTTATCCAACCACCACAAGTCCAATCTTATCATCTTATCCGGTCCACGATAATTGCTTGTTGGCCACTTCGTACCCTTTGGAGCATGTCCGACCTGAGCGTTTCATCCCCGATCGCAATGCGGCTCTTGCATTGAACGCGATTGTACGGCATGGTCAATCCTGGACGTCCAGCCTCAGGTGCCGTCACCCGTGGGCCGTGGGCCGTGAGTCGTGAGTCGTGAGTCGTGAGCTTAAATCCCGCGAACAATGGCAGGAGAACGACATGCCAATGTCACATTCAAGGGGTCCGTCGCGGGGTTTCGACTCTCGAGCAAACAATGGCCGGGAATGGCAGGCGAAACCCACTTTTGCCCGAATCCGTTACCATGCAAAGGCCGATCTTTGTCCGAATGCGCATAGAAACGGCAGGTCAAGTTGGAACCCGTCCCCTGGCTCCGGCTTAGATGAGGGCGGGCGCGATCTTAGGTACCTAGTCGAGGTGGGGTTTCTAAGGCCCTCCGAGCTTTATCTTCTTTCCTTTTTCCATTGCCGGTCGAATTGATTGTTTGCTTGCTGCTTGCTGCTTGTTGCGTTGTTGTTTGTCACTCGCTCTCTGCTGCTCCTGATCGACCAAGGCCACCGGAATGCCCGACGCAAGCATGAACGGGGCCGTCGAAAAACCCAAGTACAGCTTCCTGGATGACTACAGTGAAGGAGCACACCCGACTCTACTCGAGGCTCTCATCGCCAGCAATGGCAGCCAGCAGACTGGCTACGGCAACGACCGCTACTCAGCCGAAGCCAAGCGAAACATTCGCGTCCATCTAGGATGTGGCGACGACGTGGGCGTCTTCTTCGTCCCAAGCGGAACCTCTGCCAACGCCATCTCCATCGCGGCGTGCCTTCGACCACACGAAGCTGTCGTTGCGGCTAGCACCGGCCATATCGTCACGCGGGAGACTGGCGCAGTGGAGGCCAGCGGCCACAAGATCATCAATGTCCCCCCCGTGAATGGCAAGCTCACGCCGGCGACGATCTCCAAAGCCCTGGACGATAACTGGCACTTTCCACACATGGCGAAGCCGCGCCTCGTGTACATCTCCAACGCGACGGAGGTCGGCACAGTGTATACCAAGGAGGAGCTCGCGGCTATCAAGACGCTCTGCGAGACCAAGGGGCTTCTGCTGTTCATGGATGGGGCTCGCATAGGCGCAGCTCTCACGTCGACTAAGAATGACTTGACTCTCGCAGATGTCCTGCAGCTGACAGATATCTTCTGGATCGGAGGCACCAAGAACGGGGCGCTTCTGGGAGAGGCCGTGGTGGTCAAGGATGCGGCGCTGGCGCGCGACTTTGAGTTTTACGTCAAGCAGCATGGGTCGTTGCTGGCCAAGAGCCGGATCATGGGAGTCGAGTTTGCGGAGCTGTTTCGCGGGACGCTCTACTTCGACTTGGCTCGGCGAGGAAATCTCGCGGCGGAGGCGCTGTCACGTACCATTGTCGGGGCTGGATTTGCGCTTCGAGCCGAGACGGAGACGAATCAGGTATTTGCGGTGCTGCCAGTCCAGCTTGTGGAGGAGCTGCAGAGGGAGTTTGTGTTTTATGTGTGGGAGAAGTGCGACGAGAACTGGGCAGTGGTGCGGTTGTTGACGACGTGGGCGACTGATGCGGCACAGCTGGACAAGTTTCAGCAGACAGTTCTGCGCTGGGCGGACAAGGGCCAAAATTAGGGTCGTCGTGACGTCTCGGATGAGGGCGATATAGTAGTCGATGTGGTGTTTGATACCTGTGGACTTGAGGATGTAATGCTTGAGCCTTGAGGTTGTAAAGATGAAATTGGTAGGACAGACTGGACTTGGGACGCTGTCGGGAGAAAAGGTGATGGGTACGGAAAACTCCGTTGACTATCCTTTCCAGCATTGCACGTCACATACATTCGAGGAGAAAAAAGACATTGTCTTGGCTTACGGATCACGAAAATGCAACGCTTGTTGACTCTTGTTGCCTTCTTCACCCGCGTCTGAGATGGACGCGATTGGCCGTTAGGCGCGGCAACAAGCCACCCCATCCATCCGGCACTGCGATCGATGGCTTCGATTGGCGATGGACGGACGGACCGAACACTGCATATGCATGTCTGCCATTGTACGCACTTCTCGCAAAAGTCGTCCTAGGTATTTCCCCCTATTCTTATACGCAAGATCCCTCGTGATTGGCCAAAGCTACCTGTGCCACCATGTATCGCCTCCTCTTTTGGTCCTTCACATCCCCGTTATGCATATTTCCCCCCCTGCGTCTCACATGTGACATTTCCCAATGTCTCACTTTATCCCCCTTAGTTCTACAATCTTAAGACACAGATTAAGAAAAGGGGGCGGTCCGTTCAAATGAACGCTTGGATCTGGTTGATTGGCACGGGCATGCGGGGTTATACGGGGAAGCTTGGTGTTTTCCTTGAAGTTGCGGGGTGGAGGAGAAGCGCGGGGGAATTAGGTACATACATATATGTATATGTACAGTACACATCGCGGTTGATCGCGGGGAGTGTTTGCTGCGATGTATTTTGGTACTCTATTTATATGCTTGAGCGTGGCTTATAGTACTCTACTTCGTATAATACTTGCCACATACTCCGTATCTATCTATATTACGGACTTTGTGCTTTGGCGGTACATACTATGAGATCCTCCCACGGATTTTGACAGCCCAGGACGGGTACATACCTATGTATAAGCTGAAAACCTCCTGTGTAGTTGAAATCTCATCTATGAATATTCATAGGTATCGCAGCTTACACAGCCAACGCCGCACAGCCCCTTCCTATGGCACGATCCATCCAATCCATCTAAAATCCATCCATTCAACAATCAAACTCGACAAACAAGTTACAACGGGATATGTAGAAGTGCAAGTTAAAGGGCGGGGTGGCTGAGGCGGTATGAGGCGCAGACGGCGCGCGATGATTGGTCACAGTGAGTGGATATGACGCAATGTTACACGCGCAATCCCTGCCGCCGATGGGCACCGATGCGGCCACGGGCACGGGCCGGCTGTCGGCATGTGTTGCTGTGTGTGTGGGGTCAGGATGGGCAGGATAAGACAGGATAAGACACGACGACGTGACAGGGCAGACAAGGCAAGCCAAAGACAAGACAGACAAGATAGGCAGGACAGACACGATAGACAAACCCAGACACGACACGACGACACATGGAATAGTGACCATACACACACTACAGACGACCCAGAAACGACCGACAGATAAGACACCGCAGGCTCGCGAGTCGCAGCACAGCCAGCCCCAGCACGGAACGCGCATTTGGGCTGTGCACTGTTCACTCGGCAGGCCTGACAATGACGTACCTACTTAAGATTGGGGAACGGCATGTCGGGTGAAGGACACAAGGGTATATGGTCACCTCTTCGGCACCTATGGTCTCGTTTCCAATTCTGCTCTTTTCGGTCCATAACTCTGTAGTGAAGAAACATACATATCCTCTGTGACCACTGGTAGCACTGGGACAAACAAACACAAGGAAAGGAGAAGCAGAGAACTCGTCACTCCAGCCCAGCCCAGACCCAAAGTCGCTATCAAGGAGACTCTCTCCCGCACCACCACCACATCATCTGATCATCATGGCCTTGGCAGATCTCCCACCTCCCTCCTACGAGGATGCCATCTCCCACAGCATCAACACCCGCCTCCCCATCACGCATCACGACTCCCTCGTCCTCGACGGCCACACCATCTACCCCGCCGCACCGCCCTCACAATTCCTCTACCAAATCAGCAGTCCCCCCCGCCAAGGCCTCCCCTCTACCTACGCCATCCAAAAATGGCGCTTCCGGCTACCTGATCCTCTCGGGCAAGACGACAGCGACAACGACGGCATGCTTCTCAAATCCCGCCTACAGCACATCTACGACGTCTGCGAACAGCACCGCGGCCTACGCCCTGCCGTCAGGCTCGATGGCCGAGCCGCCCATAGGCAATGCTACCGGGAGGTAGTCCTCCAGGGCGGACACACAGGATGGACAACCTGCGCCGCCACAGAGGGCTGGTTCCGCGCTGATGTAGCTCTCCGGGACCGCTTCAAGGCCGACGCGCGCATCTCATGGCGTAGTCGCGACGGGGTGCTCGTGGCTGTGGAGACGAGAGCTGGTCGCCGAGGTGGGAGATTGTTACCGCGGCTGGATATTCGGGCGGTGCTGAAGGAGAAGGATTTGGATCTGCTGGTGGCGTGTTGGGTTGCACGGGTGTGGAAGGAGGCGCAGGGGGAGGCGCGGGCGTCTCTGGTGTGGAAGGAGTGTGAGTTTTGTCATGTCGTCTTTTTTTCTTTCTTCTTTTTTGGCTGTGGACTCTGCTGACTCTGCTTTGATGGTATCTAGTAAAACGATTGGCGGGTCGTACCAGCTTGCGGAAGGGAGATTCGAATCCGACCTCGACTTCGACTTCGACTTCGACTTTGGCTGAGAGAGCGGGCGTGGCGGATGCTTGCGCGTGTGGATGAGGGGTGTGGAATTTGTTGAAGTCGAGGGTCAAATCATAAATGCCAGCATACGGAGCTTTTGTGTGTTCCTTTCTTCTTTTTACTATTTCTGTTTTGCTTGTGTTCTTGTAGCGGTGATACCATATCTTATAATCTTTTTGCACACAATGAAAGCGACTCTTTGTGTTTTGGAAAGTCTTACACGTGTAGTTGAAGCTGTGGCGCACAATACTCGAAAACTTGCTTTCCAGCTGTTTACGTGTAAAAGGATCTCATTCCAGAGACGTCTGAAAGTGAAGTCTGTGCATCAGAGGCTCAAACCCATCTAATTTCTCTGGCTGCTCTACTCTGATTTTCCTTGCTTTAGACGCGTGCGGAACCTGTCTGATGTCAATTCGTCCGAGACTCCGAGAGAGTCGACTACCGGCACAGGACTTCCACATCACGATAACGACAGGCCCGGAACCAAACCTCGTCCAGACTCGTCACTCCTCCAGCGGCAGCTCCTACACATCATCATAGAGTCCGAGTGCTTAATAACTCCTGACGACCGACCCAGGGAGATTTGGGTACCCTTCAGATTCATACCGGTCCAGCCACTTTTACAGCTACATATGTAACATACCTGATTTACCTCACGTGGCTGCCGCACGTGCTGTGTGTCGGCCAGAACATGAAGCAACACGTGCGCCATGCAGGGACATGGATCTTCCCCGCGGAACCCACGCGGGTTGGACCCCAAACCCAACATTAAATCCACTTCGGCTGAAACCCAAGGCCCAAGGGGAAGCAAGTACATACCTATGTACTCGGCCGAGACATATCGTAGCTTTGCGTGTTTCCTCGACACACGCAAAACACCACGATAAACAGCGAGAACACCACGATAAACAACGAAAATGGTTCGCGGAACATCTCTCCTGCTGCTATTAGCCGCGCTCGCGTCGGGTACCACGGCACGGGACGTTCCCGCTAACGTGAAAGCCTTGTACGAATGGATCCGCTACCAGGGCAAGTGCCGATACGTACTCGCGGGGGGCTTCCACAGCTTGCAGCAAGATCACGGGAGTAAGTCGCACGAAACGTGCCATTTCAAGACATGTCATACCTGAACTTAACTGCCTTGCAGTTTTTGTATCTCTTTGTTTTGCTCTTACAAAAAAAAGACATCAATCACTGACTATTCCCTTTAAATAGATTTTGACTACTGCGGCGACCGCCTCAAGGACGACAGGGTCCTCTACATCCAGGGCAAACAAGGAAACCTCCCCAACATGGACATTGACTGCGACGGTATCCAACTCAGCCCCGCCGACGACGGCCGCTGCGGCTCCTCAAACGATATGCAGTCCGTGACGTCCTTTGCCGATGTTCTGCGCAGCTATAGCACCGACGCGCGGGACCTCGACGCGAATATACATCCCTATGTCGTGTTTGGAAACAAGGGTACCCGCGAGGGCTACAAGACGTTTGATCCGCGCAAGTATGGTGTTGAGCCGCTGAGTGTAATGGCTGTTGTGTGCAACAAAAAGCTGGTATGTCATGTCATGTACTCCCGGACCTATGCGGCTTGCCTTCTCATTTATTATTTTTGCCTCTTTCACCAGCTACTTCTTTCAATGAAGTGTTCCTTTCAAAACCTTGCAGGAGTTGAAGAGCCAGAAACTCAAACACTACCGCACAGATATACGGCGTATGGGGCGACGAACACGGCGACGACGACCCCCAAGCCATGGTCGGTGAAGCCTCCATCTCCCTCGCCACGGCCTGCTATGGAAAGTCCACGGGGGGAGATATTGGCTACGACGGCAACGATGTGCTGTATCTTGCATTTCAGGGCAAGGATGCCGTTCCCGGTGCGAGGGGCGCGAATTGGACGGCCCAGAATTATGAGGCCTTTGCGGCGAGTATTTCCTCGTTGGGAGATAAACTGGTCGGGCGGATCAAGGGGGATAAGCCGGCGAAGAGGCATGACGATGGTGAGTAACCTGTTGGCGCTGTTTCTTTTCTTCGGATTCCTTCTTTTCTTTCTCCGTCTGTAATTTTTTGCCTGTCCATTTACCAATACCCTCTCCCTCTTTGACTGCTTCTTCTTCTCTCCTATTCCCTTTACGGTCTCCCTCCCCCGTTTTCCGTCGTATTCTTCCCTTTTGGCCCCCCCTGGTCCCTCCCCTGTCTTCCCTTTTATTTTCCTCTTCTTACGTCTTACCACTCATACGCTACCAGCACTAAGGCTCCTTTTTCCTCACCTTTTTCCCCTCTCACAAAAAAGTCTCCGTGTGTGACGCCGGTGATGTTTCGCGCAGGCGATCTCTTCTGTAACCATGCCTCGACGGAGCCTCATCCAAAGTGAGACGGAAATGGCCGCCACTGTCAAGGTAAGTTAAGATTCAAGATCTCACCTGACAATCAGCACCGCGCCACTGTGTCATCACGAGTGCATGTGCTGTGAACTGCGAGGGCGGAACTCTCCGTCAGAGTGTCTCCGGAACGCATCACCCGCGCTTTAGCACCCAGAACTAACAGAAACGCTTCCTCTTGGCAGCCTCAGCATTAGGATCAGCGCGGACTGCCATTTCTGCCTCCACTGCACGCAGCACAATAGGCGAGTGCGCTCTCGGATAAAGCATGAAAAAGCATCCATATCAAGACCTGATCGTATTCGGGGGGCAAGGGTGTAAGAAAGGGGGACATAAGATGACTTGGATATACACCAACTTTGGGGAACAAAATGTCTTTTTCTCTATTTTTGTATAGTGCGTCGAAAGAACAATGGCCGTTTATCGTGAAAAAGTTGCTTCTGGTGACGGACACTAGTGATCTGGAACCAGAAAGACGTGCCCAGGTACCAGATACGATGCTCGAGTCCAGACTTCAACATGAACCTGATGCAGACCAGACACCAGACACGTCGAATCTCATTACCATCCCAGCCCCCCAAAACACTGTTCCTCACTACCTCACGGAACCAGTCTGCTCGTTCGTCCCTCGCACTCCACCAGGGACCTTCACGTCTTAACGCTCGACTTCTCACCCCCCACCATCTGAATCCGGCCCTCCACAACCGGCGCAATCACCCTCGTCCAGTCCACAGCACAGTCCTCATCCCGCAGCTGATCACACACGGTAGCCTGAACGCCCGCCTTGCGCACCCAGCGCGCCCAAAACTTACGCAGCAGCAACATCTCCAGATCAACATCGAGATCCTCATCTAAGCCTGCAACTTCGGCTCCAGAATCCGCACCTGCAGGCGCAGTCGCATCACCAACGATTTCATCACCATCATCCTCATTCTCATCCAGCGGCTCCTTGTTCAGTCCAAGTCTGCGATGCAAGAACGTCTTCCACGCCGCGCCCGCAGAGTGCGTCTCCCCGCGCACCTGACTTCCGCCCGAAATGTCCGGACGGTGCCGCTCAAGTGTCGGCGAAAGCGGCACGTTAGCCTGCTCCGCTACGCCGACCCAGTGATCGGAGAGGCACTTCCACTTGCCTACTGTGCGCAGGGCCATGAAGTACTGCCGGAGCATAGCGGAGATGAGGATTCCGTTTTCTTCGTCGACGATCTCATGGGCGGTGCCGCCTTCGGATTTGACTAAAAGGGATGTGAATCCATCTTTTGTTTTTGTAAGCAAGGAGTCAGCCTGGAACCAAATTTGGAAGAGCTGGCTGATGGTTGCTATAAAGGGGAGGGAGAAAAAAAAGGAAGAGACGAAATACGGGATAGGAGAGATGTAATAAAGAAAAGGAATTTGAGTGAAAATGGGAAAACTGGTAAATACCTTTTCCTCTCCCCATGTACCCCCTCGTCACGAGCACGTACTCCCGCTCCGCATCGCATGCCCGACCGCCTATCCGTACAAAGTTCAACCTCTTGCCGCTCTCTCGGCTGGCATCAAACTCAAACACAATGTTGGATACCTGCGGAAACCGCCCTTCCTGCGCAGGATACGTTGACACCGCGTTTTCCAAGGCATCCCAGATAGCCTGGCCCTTGACGCGCAGACACACGACGGGGTCCTCGAAGGGAAAACACGTGGTGATGTCTTTGATGCGCACCACCCCCGGCGGATACACCTGGTCGCCACGGATCGTGCCCGAGGCCATGATGGTGCAGTCTGCGTTGTGATGGCGACGCATCACGTCGCACACGAAATTTCCAAGGTTGGATTCCTGGGTGCGGACGGTGCTGAAGCGCGCGTCCAGGGGCATGGCTGTCCAGCCGATGGGGCGAGCGAGCGACTTGGCCAGCTTGCTTGTCAGAGAGGTGACGAGCCGGGCCGTCTGTTCATCTTCTGCCACCTCTGACGTAACGTCTCTTCGCCAGATATCAAAGTCCCATCGACCTCTGGCGTCGTCCCGCCTTGCCTCAATGTAGCTGAGCTGCTTGAAGTCCGTTCCCGACCGCAGCACATGCGTGCCCTTGATGAAACTGTGGCTGTAGTAGTGATCGTGGCCTCCTAAGATGATGTCGATCAATCCATCCGTCTGCTCGGCTAGTTTGTTGTCGTTGTGCTCCCGCATGTGACTCAGACAAATGATGATCTCGGCACCCTGTGCGCGCAGCTGCGGAACTAGCTCCTTGGCCGTCGCGGTGGCGGACTTGTAGATCAGGTCGGGCGGGAGGCTGTTGATTGTGGCCAGCCATTCGCGCTCGCCGAGCCCAATCAGCCCGACCTTGATGCCGTTGGACGTCGTGAGCATGTGTGTTCGTTTGGCGTTGCCGAGGGGCACGTCTTCGCCCAGAGCTGGGTCCAGCACGTTGGCAATGAGCCACGGGAAGTTGCACTTTTCCGTCAGGTTGCAGAACTGTTTGACGCCAAAGTCGAAGTCATGGTTCTACATTCGTCAGAGGATGTATCAGTTAGCGCACCTGAACAGCATTCAGAGGACGAAACGTACACAAGGGGAATCTGTGCAGGCGGAGGAGGATAGGCTGTAGTCTGCCAAAACGGCATGGAATAGAACCTACTCCGACACAGGCACAGTCCGTTTTGATGGCGTTCAACACAGGCACCATATGGCGTCCTAGATAGGTGAGCGAGGCTCCAGACAATCATCGTGCACAAGACATACAAGGCCCCTGTGCTCTGGACTATTCTTTGGAGCATCTCACCCTTGGTCACGCTCGATTCCAAGCTCGGGTTAAAGGCATCTCCGGAAAACAGAGTCAAGATCTTTGGCTGCCCCTCGGATGGCTTGCCCTCCTGGTACTCTTTGCACAATGTTATGAACCGTGCAAGGCCGCCGACGGGTTCCGCGCTCGCGGCATCGACGTGATAGACGTCATTGTAGTGCAGGATTCGTATATCTGGGACCTGTCGCGTGTCGCGTTCAGATGCAAAAATCACCTGTGCATCGGAGCTCGGCACCGTCTGGCCTGAGGCCATCTTTGTCATGGGCTTAGTTCTTGTGCAGGTGCCAGGCGCAGTGCATAACAATAAATTGCTCTGCTCTGGCGTTTTGCTTGTAATGGTACGTAGACAAAATGATCTGAGACCAAGGTTGAGTGAGGGGTGAAGTTGGCTGTGGCTCGTGAGTCGTTAGAGACGTTTGCGGGAACATTGCGTCACTTTCGCTTCACGTGATGCCAAGCGTAGACGAATTGACCACTCATTCAGAGTCCTGACTTTAACTCATGTAGCCTACATTTAGTACGTAAAACGGTAAAACCCTCCCTATTTGTTGTGTTTCGCATAATCAAACAACGCATCGACAATTGTGCGGGGTTGTTTCCCATGGTACCGGTTGCGAACTGGCCGCACAATATAGGTTGAAGTGCCGTTTGGTGTAATATCGCAGGGTATGAAGGCTGCGGCAGCCCTCGAAGTGTCATATCATCGTGTATATGGCCGCAGCAAGGGCCGGCGGTCTATATCCCATAACGGCGGCCAACGCGCAGTCCTCACGCCCGCTGAAGATACTAGAGCGTTGCTGATTTGGGCTCATCGCCAGGTTATTTGCGGCCACCACATTAGGTACAGATCCGCCGCCTTCGTCTCCAAGTTAATGAGATACTCAGGGCTCCCGGCCGCAATAAGAAGGTCACGAGGCGCTGGGCCCTCCATTACATGAGTAGGTAGGCAATACGTATATCTTTCACGTGGTGGAAGACCGCGCCCAAACTAAGACAATACTCCGTAGGTTGCATGAGCTTGCATCAAAGCCGAAATATGAGATAAACCGAGGCACATTTGTTTTCGTTGTGGAAATGGCGTGGCAGCGATGTATCTTTTTGTATTGGAAATCAAAGGGCATTTTGTTGATCAATGACCCCGGATTCCTGGTGGCCCGTGGGGGATTCAATTTCATCGCCCCCAAATTGAATCCCCCACCAGTGACCAGTACCTGCGCGGAACTCCTATTTGCATGTGTAGATAGATACCTGCAATGTTTTGCCGTGTGAAGCTTGTCAGGCTTGGTATCAGCCACAGCAATTTCCATAGTCTGCCCAGTATCGACCAGCTTACCAAGTTCAACGTCGCTATTGTGACAAGTATCTGTATTATTATCTGTATTCGTTCAGACGCATCACATTAAAAGACACCACAAGGGGAGGGATCCCAAAGGCTGGAGCACTTCAATTTATGACTCGCAAATGGCTCCCAGACCTTCGCGATAGGCTGAGAAGGTCTAACGAAGACATTTCAAGACGTGACACAAATACATTCGAGGCCTGGACCTGCAAGGGGATATGCATGCCAATAGGCATGGCTCAATGACTGGCTCTTCATTCTGGCGCGGTGCCTCGTCGCAATAGATCATTTACAGCCCCCAGAGGCGCAAAATGTTGCCCGCAATGCCAATTACCTGTGCCGCTCACGTCTACAATGCATAAAGTCCGATTCCGACAAGATAAGAAGATAGAAGACATCACTACAATGGGTGGGCCCAATACCGAAACGTCACCCGTCGATGCGATCGACTCAAGTCGGAAATGTGCGGCGTGTGATGTAACCACCTAGGTAGTTCCAGGCGCCCAAACTAAGATAACCATACGTTAGCCTCGTGGTGAATACTGGTTCAAGCACTCTTCAATCTTCATCGTCACGTTCAAAATTTCATGATAAGTTTCATCAGAGAAGAGCACGTCTGAAAGCAGAATTAGCCAGTGAAGATGGTGATGGCAGCCTATTGCACTTTGCGGGGCCAAGTTTCAACAGCGCCAACCAGCCTCTACAGCAGTCTGATTCAATCCCGTCCTTCTCTGTGGTTCCCGTTCGGGATCGAGAGTCATGTCTTCTTTCCCGGATCATATGACAGCTATGAGATAATAACACCATCGTGCCGGTCAAGTGGTTCGCAACCGTGTCTCAATGGGGCCAATGAAAAAGTCGGGCAGAGGAGAAAACGAGAAAGAAGGAGACGCGGAACAAAAAAAAAGACGAGGAAAATGGGAGAGAACCGACAAGACAATACTCAATCCAAGATGTAAGCCAAAAAAGCACGACAGAATCCATCCAAGTGACGCGACGGAAGCAGAAAGAAGACACAGAAACGAGAAGAAGCCCAGAACCAAAAGAAAGAACCCTGTGACAACCACAGGAAAGTCGGACAAGCATACAAGCTAGAAGAAAGCTAAACGTCAACGCCTGCCAATAAAGATGCCATATCCTCGCATGACCTAACGCTCACAACGCCGCTTTCCCTCTCGACTCAAACGGTAGTATCAGAGCCAACAATCCTGCAGCAATGAACAACGCTCCACTGGTATACACAGGCGCAGCTGTCTGTAAATTGGCAAACATGGCCACAATGGGCTGCGTCGCACATCTTGGTTAGCCTTGACATCGCTTCAAAAAGTCACACTACGATACCAATGGGAGGAAGACCACCAAAACTTACCGCCATGATGCCAAATACTCGATTGCAAGTCGCTGTCAGCGCGTTGCCGGTTCCGCGCTGAGGGGTAGGAAAGATCTCTGGCGTGTATCCATACAGGACGGCGTACATGACGCTGCTGCAGAAGTTGAAAGCACAGTTCCATCCCAACAGAGAGGTGCTGTTCGTGGCAGCGGTTGAGCAGTACAAAAAGACGCCTGTCAGGGTGGTTGAGATGGAGAGGGTGCCTTTTCGTCCGATTCGGGGCAATTCGACCAATAATCCTCCAATCAAGGCACCTGGAACACCCAGGACGGAGATAATCAAACTGTTCCGGTAAGTTATGTATGTGCTGCCGTCATCAAAGTCGGCGCCTCGACTGTCCTGAATGAATGGAAGAAAAGCATTGTAAAGCGGATAGCCCAGCCCGACTAAGGCCCAAATAGCCATCATAGTGCCCGTACTCAAGGCCATCCGGCGATTCGAGAAGAGAACCTTGACCTTCTTCGGGTTCAATTTGTCGAGATTTCGCTTGACGGCAACCGAAGCGTTCGTCTCAGCGGCGTATCCTTCCGGCTCACACGCCTTGAGGTCCTCTACCGTCAAAGCGATTGTTTTTCCGTTGCGTCTGGCGACCTCATGAATGACTCGAACAGCCTCCTCGTCCCGGCCCTTGCCAATCAAGTACTTGGGTGATTCGTAGACGGTAAAGAGCACAAACCGGGCCAGAAACATGAGCAAGGTGATGCCTCCCATTGTGAGGACGAAATACCGCCAGCCCATATTGTGACTGCGAAGACAAGGTATTTCCTTGCTGCCGCATGTCATGCTTCCTAGCAGCGGCCAGGCGACAAGGTTGGCAATCACCTGCGCGAGCGCCCAGTCAAGAGAGAGGATGGTCAGTAGATACTGATGTGATGCGGGCAGGAATTCCAAAAAGATGGCAGAATCAACTGGCAGGTTGCCCCCGACGCCAAAGGACCAAAAGGCAGCAAAAATACCGGCGGCAACGAAATTGGGGGAACCGGCGGCGATCATCCCCCACACAGCTGTCAGTCCCAGCGTCAAGTTGAAGCCCCATTTGCGGCCAAAGATGTCGCACCCGAATCCCCAAAAGACGGCTCCAGCCAGCAAGCCAATGTTTTGCGCGAGAGTGAGGAGCGGTGGCCGAGATACGCCGAATTCACTCGTAACCGGCTTTAGGATAAGCGATGTGACGATGGGCCATAGGTTGTCACTAGCCCAACCAAAGCCCACGACAATGAAGAGCTGCCATTGGTACCAGCCCATTCCAATTTCCCGAACCTATCCATCAAGATCGCGACGACAAATCAGCATTAGATCGCGACTCTAAAGGCGAGACGAAAAGTGATGGGACCTCTGTCGTAATTCGCGCAAGATGAAATACTCACGGCACGATTTAGCAGGCGAGCCTTGGCTTCGTAAACAGGATCCAAGGCTCCCTTGGGAATGATGCCAACATCGTCATCGCTCAGGTCGATGCTACTGTTGCTATTATACTCATTGGGGTGATTCGATCGATCGTTCAAGTCGGTAGCGCCGTGGCCCATGGCGACGATTTCGACGGACAGAGGAAGTCGCAGAGGGCGGGAGACTTCAGCAGATTGTACAGGAAAAGAAATGCACAGCTGAGCAAGACGTGAGCGAGCCCACGACTGTGAAAAAGGATGTTGATGGAACGATGAATGCAACGTGCCACCTGCTTTCAGAATGCGACCCAGATCTGCAGAATGCACCCCGCGTTATGTACTCTTTACGTTCTTTCGGAGGTTGAGGAAAGAGCACCACAGTTGATTCCCCAGACAGGTAGATTTCCTTTGCGGCAAGAAAGCAGCCAATTGTTGAGCTGAGGAGGCGTCTGCGATTGCGCCATACAGCTACATTGCCCATGATTGGCCTCGTGCTGTCTCGAGCCGGTTGTAATGTGCCAACAATGACAGCGGTAACGCCACCAGCGACGACGCCAAGCTGCATGTGCGCGACATATGTATGAGGGAAAAATGATACGCGTGTATGCAAGTACTTACACGTGCAGATGTACACATGATGTTTATGGCGTTGATGGTGCTGACGGGTGGAGAGGAGGTGGCTTTCGTCTCTCATCTTCGACTGCTTCGTCTGCGCCAGCCGTCCGGCAGCACTGGACCTCAGTCAAATTGATGAGTCAATCATCAAATCGCCATGCATGAGATCTCAGCCATCAGAGCCGAGGGAATTCTTGTTGCCTGGCTTTGTGGCTGACCGGACCTGTGCGACGTGGCACGAAAACGGCCAGCACGTCATCGTCCAAGCTCATGCCTCCATCCCGTAAACACGGGTAAGTTTGAGAGTGATAGTACCGAGGCAGCAGAGAAGTCCGTCCTCTCAAACTTCAACCAGCCTGTTGAAACCTGACACAAGCAGATACAAAATGGACGATATTTCAGCTGGAGTTTCGCCCAAGGGACTCCGTTGAGGCGATGGCGCGATGGCGCGAAAGGAACATCGGGGACATTGGCCCACAAGCAAAATGTTCCCGTCCGAGGCAGCAGGATGGCTTGGCTGCCGTCATAAATGAGGTGATGATTGAATGGGGGCAAATGACGTCAATTATATCCTCCTAACGCGGAGGTTTTTTTTGCGAATTTCCATTGCCTCATCTTTTACTGCAAATTTCGTTGGCGTTCTGATTCTTGAAGAGAAGCGCATTCGAGTGACAAGTTACCGGGGAGAAGGGCACCTTGATGCATCACGTGACGCGGGGCACAACCTGGCATCGGTAAGATTATCTCTGCCCGTCAACACCGACGCAGGCGCAGAAACGGCATCAACCCGATTCAAACTTGTTTCCTCATCTCATGTGCGACCCAAGCCTGAGGTATTTCTGGAGGCTGGAGCATCAGGCAATCAGGGTGGGCAATCTACCTACGTGATGTAGACGAATTTCTACGTAGGTAGATATAGATCTACATCTACCTATTCTACATGACCTCATGTGGGGCCTACATCTACCTACATA